>ML777779.1:187680-214532 GCA_009831015.1 Picea engelmannii
TGTCTCCTTGGTATATATAGGAGACTAGGAGGTATAATTACAACTAATGGCCTAAAGCCGACATAAATAAAATAACATTACTAATATAATATGCCCCAATTAAGGGGTAATGAGCCAATATTAGGGCTTAACAAAAATGCATCGGGGTTCACTTCACCCACAACTGTGAATGAAAAAGGCACTCCCCCTCTTCAGGATCTGTTGGTTCTTCTGGTTGAATTGTTGTGATCGTGACAATAGCAGTGGGGTCTGCGTCAATGATCTGTCCTTTACCAATATTTTTAGAATCAGATTCTGAATTAGGGTTCGGCTCCTTGTCTTTGATCTCAGCCACCAATGACTATTTTGAGCGACATTCATCGGTGTTGTGCCAAGGGCTTTTGTGGAAATCACACCATTTTCCGATGTCCTTCTTTGTCTTCCCCTGGCCCTTATTTTACTGTGGCTTGGACTGGTTTTCGGGAGACTGTTTGTTAGGGTTTTCTTTTGCATACTTTGGTTGTTACATATTTTCACACCCGAACTCCCATTTGTTCTGGTGCTTAAATATCTACTCAATTTTAATAGCATATCGATAGGCAACATTGAGTGATGAGATGTCTAGAAATTCCATTTTAGTTTGGATGAATTTGTGTAGAGCCCGACGATATTTCAAAACCAAATATCATTCAGATTCTTTGATACTGATATCGATACACAAGGTATGGAATGTATTGGTGAACTCCTAAACTTCTTGGCCCCTCTATTTCCGCAGTGTGGTCGATCTCATGTATTGGTCCTCATAGTTTCCAATAGGGTAATATTGTTCATTTACTGCATCCACAAAAAAATCCTAAGTGGGCTTGGCCCCATATATTCTAGATTCCTCTGTGGAAGTCTACTCCAAGTAAGTTTCCCACCAATGTTTGACATGTGGGACAGCCTCAAGGAACGCGAAGATGATCTTTTCTCTGTCGAAAAAATTGTGAACAGAGAAATAACCTTCTAACAAATTTAACCATTTTTCTAGGGCATCTGCATCTATCTGACCTTCAAATGTAGGAACATCAAAATTGACTTGTACCTTAAAAAGAGAAGTACCTCCAAAGTGGTCGCTTGATGAAGATGTGCCTGACGCTATAGGGAGGCATTGAAGGATGTGGGAAAAATTCTCCATCATTTTGTCCCTCTGTCGCATGAGAGCTTTCTCAAGCAACAGATTGATAGGATTGTCTACTCCATCAATTCTCTTTTCTTCTGTAATTGAGGGTTTCTTGGGTGTGCAAGACAAATTGTCCCCAAGAGAGATAAGCTCAAGACAGAACTTTCTATACTCGGACCTCGTCGTGGACATGCTCTAAAAAAAAATGATCAAGAACAGCCTACTCTGATACCACTGATCCGGATTATTTTCGACACGAAAATAGATCAGAGATATAATAAAGAAATGCACAGAGATATCACAGATATTCAATAATATAATATAAATATATGAGATATGTAACCATAAACACAGATATACAGTAATACATGACTTCTATTAATGAAATAAATGTACAGAGACTATAAAATATAGAGTGAAAGACTCGATAGAATGGTGGCGGCTTATCCTTGAGAAGAGATGTGATGGCTACTCGCATTCGCAAGAAGATGATTAAAATGAGGCTTTGAAGGACTCTTTACAATAAATAGGAATTCCAAAAACCCTATACATCCAAAAACCTAACCCTAGGAGATGAAGCACCAAAATTGATGTGGGCCCCATTTGGGTAAGTCAATACATCAACTACCCAGGGTCGTAACGTTTGCATACGATCTTTGTTTTAGGCGTATGATAGCTCATTGGAAAGGTTTCATCAAGGCGATTCATTTTGGGGGATCAATCATGCCATTGGCTATCATTGAGAACCTATATCTTGAAAACCTTCATTTGGGCCCTGAAAATGGCCACGAAAGTTAAAAACTGCTAAAAATAGTAAATTGCGAAAATTGCCAGAAACCTGTTTTGATCCCGTCAGAAAAGGTGGGTGGCAACTGATATCCATATAGATCAATCCTCATTACGAAGAAATGGTCTCCATTGTGTTGAGTTGTTTGTATTGTTGGAGACGTCGCGCTGCTTAGTTTCTGGAAGTTTGTCATGAATCTGTTGAAGCTGAGGCTGTTCAACAAGTCAAGCTACATGAGAGGATGGTGTGCAGAAAGAATCTTTGCACTTTGCTGCAACCTTGTCGACCTGCTTCTATTGGATAGAAGGTGCAGGGGGCGAGGCTATAGTGGTTGCAATGTCCTATTCTCCTTTTAAACAGATTGTGAAGAAGTTGAATTTTGCAGTATGAGATACTACCTTGCGAAACTTTTTATGTGGAACAATAGTTGGATCTACCTATGGTATTCTAAAGAGATGACCCCCCAAAGTAACAATGACACTACAGGGTCGAGTCTCATAAACAACATGGAATCTCCACATATATGCTTGGCTCAAGAGAACATCACAGACATCTAGTTGGGCAACATCACATAGTACCTCATCCATGAAGGGTTGGATGTCGTATGAAAATCGAAACTATTGGATGACATGGTGATCTCATCCTTTCTGATGCCAACAAATGTTGTATGGCTGCAGATGTGGTGTTGTTGACAATCCCAACTGATTGATGACCTCTGCTGAGATGAGGTTCTTTTGGCTTCCGCTATCAACAAAAAATGCAGCAAGGTCCCCTTCACCCACATATGTGAATGAAAAAGGCACTCCCCCTCTTCAAGATCTGTTGGTTCTTATGGTTGAATTGTTGCGATCGTGACAATAGCAGTGGGGTCTACGTCAATGATCTAGCCTTTACGAGTATTTTTAGAATCATATTATGAATCAGGGTTCGGCTCCTTGTCTTTGACCTTGGCCACCAATGATTGTTTTGAGTGACATTCATTGATGTTGTGCCAGGGGATTTTGTGAAATCACAAAATTTTCTGGTGTCCTTCTTTATCTTCCCGTGGACCTTCTTTTCTTGTGTCTTGGACTAGTTTTCAAGAGACTATTTGTTAGGGATATCTTTGTCATACTTTGGCTGTTGCAGATTTGCAGACCTGAACTCCCATTTATTATGGTGCTTAAATTTCTACACAATTTTAACAGCATATCGATAGGCATCACTAAGTGATGAGATGTCCAGAAATTCCATTTCAGTTTGGATGTATCTGTGTAGAGCCCCAAGATATTTCAGAACAAAATGTCATTTGGAGTCTTTGATACCAAGCTTGTTATGAAAGGTATAGAATGTATTGGTGAAATCCAGAACTGGTTGGCCCCTCTCTTGCAGCAGTGTGGTCCATCTCATGTACTAGTCCACATAGTTGCCAACAGGGTAATATTGTTCCTTTACCGCACCCACAAAAAAATCACAAGTGGGCTCAGCCCCATATATTCTGGATTCCTCTATGGAACTCTGCTCATAGTAAGTTTCACCACAATTTTTTACATGGGGAAGAGACTTAAGGAGCGCGAAGATGATATGTTCTCTGTCAGAAAAATTGTGAACAGAGCAATAACCTTCTAACAGATTTAACCATTTATCTAGGGCATCTGCATCTATCTAACCTTCAAATATAGGAATATCAAAATTGCCCTGTACCCTAAAATAAGAGGTGCCTCCAAAGTGGTCTCTTGATGAAGATGCACCTGATGCTATTGGGAGGCATTGAAGAATGTGGAAAAAAATCTCCATCATTTCATCCCTCTGTCACGTGAGAGCTTGCTCAAGCAACCGATTGATAGCATCGTCTGCTCTGTCATTTTTATTTTCTTCTACCATTGAGGGTTTCTTGGGTGTGTGAGAGTGATTGTCTTCAAGAGAGATAATCTCGAGACCCAACTTGCTATACTCGGACCTCGTCCTGGACATGCACTGAAAAAAATGATCAAGAACAACTTGCTTTGATACCACTGATCTGGATTATTTTCGGCACGAAATTAGATCAGAGATATAATAAATAAATGCATAGACATATCATAGATATTCCATAATATAAAAAAATATATATCAGATATGAAACCATAAACACAGTTATAAAGTAATACATGATTTATATTAATGAAATAAATGTACAGAGACTGTAAAATAGAGAGTGAAAGACTCGATAGAATGGTGGCAACTTATCTCTGAGAAGCAATGTGATAGCTACTCGCATTCACCAGAAGATGATTACAATGAGGCCTTGAAGTCCTTTTTACAATAAACAGGAATTCCAAAATCCCTAGACATCCTAAAACCTAACCCTAGGAGATGAAGCGCCAAAAGTCATGTGGGCGCCGTTTGGGTAAGTTAGTACATCAACTTCCCAGGGTCGTAACTTTTGCATACGATCTTTGTTTTAGGCGTATGATAGATCATTGGAAAGGTATCATCGAGGATATTAATTGTGGGGTTTGATTCATGCCTTTGGCTATTAATGGGAACCTCGATATCGAAAAACCTTCATTTGGGCCCTCAAAATTGCCCCGAAAGTTAAAAACTGCTAAAAATAGTAAATTGCGAAAATTGCTAGAAAATTGTTTTGAGCCAGTCGAAAAGGGTTGGTGGCCATTGATATCCACCTGGATCAATCCTCCCTCCTTAGGAAGCAATGGTATCCATTTTGTTGACTTCCCAGGGGAGAGGGAAAAGCGTTTGTTGAATATGCATCTTGGTGAGATGCTTGTATTGTTGGAGACGTCGCTCTGCTTAGTTTGTGGAAGTCTGTCATGAACCTCTTGAAGTTCAGGCTATTCAAAAAGTTGAGCTACAAGAGAGGATGGTGTGCAAAAGGAATATTTTCTCTTTGCTGCAACCTTGTCGACCTGCTTCTGTTAGATAGAAGGTGTGGGGGGAGAGGCTGTAGTGGTTACAGTGTCCTTTTGTTCCCCTTTTGAACAGATTGTGAAGAAGTTGAATATTGCAGCATAAGATACTACCTTGCGAAACTTTTTAGGTGGAACAATAGTTGGAACTACCTTTGGTATTATTTATAGATGATCTTTTCTCTTTCGGAAAAATTGTGAACAGAGAAATAACCTTTTAACAGATCTAACCATTTATCTCGGGCATCCGCATCTATCTGACCTTCAAATATAGGAATATCAAAATTGACTTGTGCCTTAAAAGGTGAGGTGCCTCCAAAGTGGTCACTTGATGAAGATACACCTGATGCTATTGGGAGGCGTTGAAGGATGTGGGAACAATTCTCCATCATTTCGTCCCTCTACCACGTGAGAGCTTGCTCAAGCAATAGATTGATAGGATCGTTTGCTCCATCGTTTTTATTTCCTTCCTCCATTGAGGGTTTCTTGGGTGTGCAAGAATGATTGTCCCCAAGAGAGACAAACTCGAGCCCCAACTTTCTATCATCGGACCTCGTCAAGGACATGCACTGAAAAAAAATGATCAAGAACAGCCTGCTCTGATACCACTGATCCGGATTATTTTCGGCATGAAATGACATCGAAGATATAATAAAGAAATGCACAGAGATATCATAGATATTCAATTATATAACATAAATATATCATAGATGGAACCATAAACACAGATATACAATAATACACGATTTCTATTAATGAAATAAATGCACAAAGACTGTAAAATACAGAGTGAAAGACTCGATAGAATGGTGGTAGCTTATCTCTGAGAAGAGATGTGATGGCTACTCGCATTCACAAGAAGATGATTACAATGAGACTCTGAAGGCCTTTTTACAATAAACAGTAATTCCAAAAACCATAGACATCCAAAAACCTAACCCTAGGAGATGAAGCTCCAAAAGTCATGTGGGCCCTATTTGGGTAAGTTAGTACATCAAATTCTCGGGGTCGTAACTTTTTCATACGATATCCATTTTAGGCATATGATAGGTCATAGCAAAGGTATCATCAGAGAGATTCATTTTGGGGGATTAATCATGACTTTTGGGCCCTCAAAATGGCCTCGAAAGTTAAAAACTGCTAAAAATAGTAAATTGCCAAAATTGTCAGGAAACAGTTTTGAGCCAGTTGAAAAAGGTGGGTGGCCACCAACATCCACCTGGATCAGTCCTGCCTACTTAGGAAGCAATTTTATCCATTACATTGAGTTCCCGGGGGAGAGTGAAAAGCGTTTGTTGAATCTGCATCTTGGTGAGCTACTTGTATTGTTGGAGACATCGTGCTACTTAGTTTGTGGAAGTCTGTCAAGAACCTGTTAAAGTTGAGGTTGTTCCACAAGTTGAGATACATGATAGCACAGTGTGCAGAAGGAATCTTTGCGCTTTGCTGCAACCTTTTCGACCTAATTCTGTTGAATAGAAAGTTTAGGGGGCGAGGATGTAGTGGTTGCAGTGTCCTTTTGTTCCCCTTTTGAACAAATTGTGAAGAAGCTGAATTTTGCAGTATGATATACTACCTTCTAACACTTTTTAGGTGGAACAATAGTTGGAAATACCTCTGGTATTCTATAGATATGACCCCCCAAACTAACAATGACACTGTGGGGTTGAGACTCATAAACAACATAGCGTCTCCACATATATGGTTGGCCCAAGAGAACATCACAGACATCCAGTGGGGAAACATCACATAATACCTCATCCTTGAAGGGTTGGATGTCATATGACAATTGACACTGTTGGCTGACATGGAGATCTCATCCTTGCCGAAGACACCCGATGTTGTATGGTTGTGGGTGTGGTATTTTTGACAATCCCAATTGTTTGATGACCTCTGATGAGATGAGGTTCTTCTGGATTTCGCTATCAACAATAAAATGCAGCGAGGTCCCCTTCAACCACATCTGTGAATGAAAAATGCACTCCCTCTCTTTAGGATCTATTGATTCTTTTGGTTGAATTGTTGCGGTCATGACAGTAGTAGTGGGGTTTGTGTCAATGATTTGTCCTTTACCAGTATTTTAAGAATCAGATTATGAATCAGTGTTCGGATCCTTGTCTTGGATATTGGCCACCAATGAATTTTTTGAGCGACATTCATCGGTGTTGTGCCAAGGGAATTTGTGGAAATCACACTATTTTCCGGTGTCCTTATTTGTCTTCCTGTGGCCCTACTTTTCCTATGGCTTGGACTGCTTTTCGGGGGATGGTTTGTTAGGGTTGTCTTTTTCATACTTTGGTTGTTGCGTATTTGTAGACCCGAACTCTCGTTTGTTCTGGTGCTTAAATCTCTACTCAATTTTAACAACATATCGATAGGCAGCACCGAGTGATGAGATGTCTAGAAATTCCATTTTAGTTTGGATGTATCTGTGTAGAGCCCCATGGTATTTCTAAACCAAATTTCAATCAGATTCTTTGATACTAATCTTGGTGCACAACGTATGGAAGGTATTGGTGAAATTTGGAACTGCTTGGCCCCTCTCGTGCCACAATGTGGTCCATCTCATGTACTGGTCCTCATAGTTTCCAACAAGGTAATATTGTTCCTTTACCGTAACCACAAAAAAATACCAAGTGGGCTCAGACCCATTTATTCTTGATTCCTCTGTGGAACTCTACTCCCAATAAGTTTCCCACCAATTTTTGACATGGGGTAGAGACTTAAGGAGCACGAACATGATCTTTTCTCTGTCGGAAAAATTGTGAATAGAGAAATAACCTTCTAACAGATTTAACCATTTATCTAGGGCATCTACATCTATCTGCCCTTCAAATATAGGAATATCAAAATTGAAATATACCTTAAAAGGAGAGGTGCCTCCAAAGTGGTCGCTTGATGAAGATGCACCTGATGCTATCAGGAGGCGTTGAAGGATGTGGGAAATTTTTTCCATCATTTTGTCTCTCTGTTGTGTGAGAGCTTTCTCAAACAACAGATTGATAGGATCGTCTGCTCCATTATTTTTCTTTTCTTCCGCCATTGAGGGTTTCTTGGATGTGTGAGAGTGATTGTCCTCAAGAGAGACAAGATCGAGACCCAAATTTTTATACTCAGACCTCGTCAGGGGCATGCACTAAGAAAAAACGATCAAGAACCACCTACTCTGATACCACTAATCCAGATTATTTTCAGCACGAAATGAGATCGGAGATATAATAAAGAAATGCACAGAGATATCGCAGATATTCAATTATATTATAGAAATATATCAGAGATGAAACTATAAACACATATATACCATAATACATGATTTCTATTAATGAAATAAATGTACAAAGACTATAAAATATAGAGTGAAAGACTCAATAGAATGGTGGCATCTTATCTCTGAGAAGAGATGTGACGGATACTCGCATTCGCAAGAAGATGAATACAATGAGGCTCTGAAGGCCTTTTTACAATAAATAAGAATGCAAAAAACTCTAGACATCCAAAAAATTAACCCTAGGAGATGAAGTGCCAAAAGTCATGTGGGCCTCATTTGGGTATGTTAGTACATCAACTTCCCGGGGTCGTAACTTTTGCATACGATCTCCATTTTAGGAATATGATAGCTCATTGGAAAGATATCATTGAGGAGATTCATTTTGAGGGTGCTATTATGACTTCGACTATCATTGAGAACTTTGATCTTGAAAAACCTTCATTTGGGCCCTCAAAATGGCCCCGAATATTAAAAACTACTAAGAATAGTGAATTGCCAAAATTGCCAAAAAATTGTTTTGAGCAAGTGGGAAAAGGTGGGTGGCCACCGATATCCACTTGGATCAATACTCCCTCATTAGGAAGAAATTGTATCCATTGCATTGAGTTCCTGGGGGAGAGGGAAAAGTGTTTGTTGAATCTGCATCTTTGTGAGCTGCTTGTATTGTTGTAGATGTCATGCTGCTTAGTTTGTGGAAGTCTATCATGCACCTGTTGCTGAGACTGTTCAAAAAGTTGAGCTACTTGAGAGGACGATGTGCATAAGGAATATTTGCACTTTGCTGCAACATTTTGGAACTGCTTATGTTGGATAGAAGGTGCAGCGGGCAAGCCTGTAGTGGTTGCAGTATCTTTCGGTTCCCCTTTTGAATAGACTGTGAAGAAGCTGAATTTTGTAGTATGAGATACTACCTTGGGACACTTTTTAGTTAGAACAATAGTTGGAACTACCTCTCGTATTCTGTAGAGATGAGCCCCCATAGTAACAATGACACTACGAGGTCGAGACACATAAACAACATGGCGTATCCACATATATCGTTGGTCCAAGAGAACATCAGAGACATCCAATGGGGAAACATCACATAATACCTCATCCTTGAAGGGTTGGATTCCATATGAAAATCGACACTGCTAGCTGATACGGAGATCTCGTCCTTGCCGAAGCCACCCAATGTTGTATGGTTGTAGGTGTGGTGTTGTCAGCAATCCCAACTTTTTGATGACGTCTGCTGAGATGAGGTTCTTCTGGATTCCTCTATAAACAATAAAATGCAGTGGGGTCCCCTTCACCCACATATGCGAATGAAAAATGTGCCCCCCCTCTTCAAGATCTGTTGGTTCTTCTGGTTGAATTGTTGCGCTCGTGACAATAGCAGTGGGGTATGCGTCAATGATCTGTCCTTTACCAGTATTTTCATAATCAGATTATGAATCAGGGTTTGGATCCTTGTCTTTGATCTCAGCCACAAATTACTCTTTTGAGTGACATTCATCGGTGTTGTGCCACGGGATTTTGTGGAAATCACACCATTTTACGGTGTCCTTCTTTGTCTTCTCATGGGCCTAATTTTCCTATGGCTTGGAATGTTGTTAGGGATATCTTTTTCATACTCTAGTTGTTGTGGATTTGCAGACCCGAACTCCTGTTTGTTCTAGTGCTTAAATTTCTTCTCGATTTTAGCAACATATCGATAGGCAGCACCGAGTGATGAGATGTCCAGAAATTTCATTTTAGTTTGGATGTATCTGTGTAAAGCCCCATGGTATTTTAGAACCAAATGTCGTTCGGAGTCTTTGATACCGAGCTTGGTGCGCAAGGTATGGAAGGTATTGGTGAACTCTGGAACTACTTGGCCCATCTCTTGTCATAGTGTGGTCCATCCAATGTACTAGTCCTCATAGTTGTCATTAGGGTAATATTGTTCCTTTACCGCATCCACAAAAAAATCCCAAGTGGGATCGGCCCCATATATTTCAGATTACTCTATGGAACTCTACACCTAGTGAATTCCCACCAATGTTTGACATGGTGAAGAGCCTTAAGGAGCACGAAGATGATCTTTTCTCTGTCGGAAAAATTGTGAACAGAGAAATAACCTTCTAATAGGTTTAACCATTTATCTAGGGCATCCGCATCTATCTAACCTTCAAATATAGGAATATCAAAATTGACCTGAACCTTAAAAGGTGAGGTCCCTCTAAAGTGGTCTCTTGATGAAGATGCGCTTGATGCTATCGGGAGGTTTTGAAGGATGTGGGAAATATTCTTCATCATTTCGTCCCTTTGTCGCATGAGAGCTTGCTCAAGCAACAGATTGTTAGGATCATCTGCTCCGGCGTTTTTCTTTTCTTCCGGCATTGAGGGTTTCTTGAGTGCGCGAGAGTGATTTTCCTCAAGAGAGACCATCTTGAGACCCAACTTTCTATACTCAGACCTCATCGGGGACATGCACTAAAATAAAATAGTCAAGAACAACCTGCTTTGATACCACTGATCCGGATTATTTTCGGCACGAAATGAGATCAGAGATTTAATAAAGAAATGGACAGATATATCAAAGATATTCAATTATATAACAAAAATATATTAGAGATGCAACCATAAACATAGATATAGAGTAATACATGATTTCAATTAATGAAGCAAATGTACAGAGACAATAAAATATAGAGTGAAAGACTCGATAGAATGGTGGTAGCTTATCTCTAAGAAGAGATGTGACGGCTACTCGCATTCACAAGAAGATGATTACAATGAGGCTCTGAAGGCCTTTTTACAATAAACAGGAATTCCAAAAACCCTAGACATACAAAAACCTAACCCTAGGAGATGATGCGCCAAAATTCATGTGGGTTCCGTTTGGGTAATTTAGTACATCAACATCCCAGGGTTGTAACTTTTGCATATGATCTTTGTTTTAGGCATATGATAGCTCATTGGAAAGGTATCATCGAGGATATTCATTTTGGGGGCTCAATCATATGCCTTTGACTATCATTGAGAACCTTGATCTTGGAAAACTTTCTTTTCATCCCTCAAAATGGCCTCGAAAGTTAAAAACTACTCAAAATAGTAAATTGCCAAAATTGCCAAAAACCTATTTTGAGCCAATCAGAAAAGGTGTGTGGCCACCGATATCCACCTGGATCAATCCTCCCTCCTTTGAAAGAAATGGTATCCATTTCATTGAGTTCCCGAGGGAGAGGGAAAAGAGTTTGTTGAATCTACATCTTGGTGAGTTGCTTGTATTGTTGGAGACGTCGTGTTGCTTAGTTTATGGAAGTTTTTCATGAACCTATTGAAGTTGAGGTTGTTCAACAAGTCGAGCTACAAGAGAGGATGGTGTACAGAAGGAATATTTGTTCTTTTCTGCAACCTTTTCGACCTTCTTTGATCCAAGTGGATATTGGTGGCCACCCACCTTTTCCAAGTGGCTCAAAACAGTTTTTCTGGCAATTTTGGCAATTTACTATTTTTAGCATGTTTTAACTTCTGGGGCCATTTTGAGGGTCCAAATAAAGGTTTTTTGAGATAGAGGTTCTCAATCATATCCAAAGGCATTATTTATCCCCCAAAATTAATCTCCTCGATGATACCTTTCCAACGAGCTATCACACGCCTAAAACGGAGATCGTATGCAAAAGTTACGACCCCGGGAAGTTGATGTACTCACTTACCCAAATGGGGCCCACGTGACTTTTGGCGCTTCATCTCCTAGGGTTAGGTTTTTGGATGTCTAGGACTTTTGGAATTCCTATTTATTGTAAAAATTCCTTCAGAGCCTCATTGTAATCATCTTCTTGCGAATGCGAGTAGCCATCACATCTCTTCTCAGAGATAAGCTGCCACCATTCTAGTGAGTCTTTCACTCTATATTTTTACAGTCTCTGTACATTTCTTTCATTAATAGAAATCATGTATTATTATATATATTTGTGTTTATGGTTTCATCTCTGATATATTTCTGTTATATTACTGGATGTACGTGATATCTCTGTGCATTTCTTTATTATATCTCCCCTCTCGTTTCGTGCCGAAAATAATCCGGATCAGTGGTATCAGAGCAGGCTACTCTTGATTGATTTTTTTCAGTGCATGTCCCCGACGAAGTCCGAGTATAGAAAGTTGGGTCTCGAGCTTGTCTATCTTGAAGATAATCGCTCTCGCACACCCAAGAAACCCTCAATGGCGGAAGAAAATAAAATCGATGGAGCAGACGATCCTATCAATCTGTTGCTTGAGCAAGCTCTCATGTGACAGAGGGACGAAATGATGGAGAATTTTTCCCACGTCCTTAAACACCTGTCGATAGCATCAGGCACATCTTCATCAAGAGACCACTTTGGAGGCACCTCGCCTTTCAAGGTACAAGTTAATTTTTATATTCCTGTATTTGAAGGACAGATAGATGCAGAAGCCCTAGAAAAATGGTTAACTCTGCTAGAAGGTTATTTCTCTGTTCACAATTTTTTTGACAAAGAAAAGATCACCTTCACACTCCTTAAAGCTCTCCCTCATGTCAAACATTGGTGGAAAACTTACTGGGAGCAAAGTTCCACAGAGGAGTCTGGAGTATATGGGGTCGATCCCACTTGGGATTTTTTTATGGATGTGGTAAAGGAACAATATTACCCTATTGGAAACTATGAAGACAAGTACATGAGATGGACCACACTGCGGCAAGAGAGGGGCCAAGAAATTCCAGAGTTCACCAATGCCTTCCATATCTTGCGCACCAAGTTGGGTATCAAATACTCCGAGTGACATTTGGTTCTGAAATACCGTGGGGCTCTACACAAATACATCTAAAATGAAATGGATTTTCTGTACATCTCATCACTTAGTGTTGCTTATCGATATGTTGTTAAAATTGAGCAGAAATTTAAGCACCAGAACAAACGGCAATTCAGGTCTGCAAATCTGCAACAACCAAAGTATGACAAAGACGGCCCTAACAAACAGTCTCCCAAAAACTAGTCCAAGACACAGGAAAATAAGGGTCATGGGAAGACAAAGAAGGACACTGGAAAATGGTGTGATTTCCACAAAATCCCCTGGCACAACACCGATGAATGTCGCTCAAAACAGTCATTGGTGGCCGAGATCAAAGGCAAGGAGCCGAACCCTGATTCTGAATCTGATTCTAAAAATACAAGAAAAGGACAGATCATTGACGCAGAACCCACTGCTATTGTCATGACCGCAAAAATTCAACCAGAAGAACCAAAAAATCCTTAAGAGGGGGAGCACCTTTTTCATTCACAGATGTGGGTGAAGGGGACCTCGCTGCATTTTATTGTTGATAGAGGATTCCAGAAGAACCTCATCTTAGCAGAGGTCGTCAAATAGTTGGGATTGTCGACAACACCACAGCCGCAGCCATACAACATTGGGTGGCTTCACCAAGGACGAGATCTTCGTGTCAGCCAGCAATGTCGATTGTCATATGGCATCCAACCCTTCAAGGATGAGGTATTATGTGATGTTGCCCCACTGGATGTCTGTGATGTTCCCTTGGGCCATCCATATATGTGGAAACGCCATGCTATCTATGTGTCTCGACCCCATAGTGTCATTATTACTCTGGGGGGTCATCTCTATAGGATACCAGAGGTAGTTCCAACTACTACCCGACCTAAACAGTACTGCAAGGTAGTATCTCATACTATAAAATTCATCTTCTCCACAATCTATTCAAAATGGGAACAAAAGGATATTGCAACCACCACAGCTTCGGCCCAAGCACCTTCTATCCAACAGAAGCAGTTCGACAAGGTTGCAATGAAACACAAAGATTTCTTTTGCACACAGTCATCTAAAATAGCCATACTGGTTAAAAAGGTCCAAACCTTCCAGCCAAAGGCTCATGATAGCCTTCAACAAGCTAAGCAACGCCACTTCTCCAGCAAGGCAACCAGATCACCAAGATTCAGATTCAACAATCGCTTTCCCCTCTCCCCCGGGAACTCAACGCAATGGATACCATTTATTCCTAAGGAGGGAGGATTGATCCAGGTGGATATCAGTGGGCACCCACCTTTTCCCAATGGCTCAAAACAGTTTTCTGGCAATTTTGGCAATTTACTATTTTTAGCAGGTTTTAACTTCCGGGGCCACTTTGAGGGTCCAAATGAATCCTTTTCAAGATAGAGGTTCTCAATGATATCCGAAGGCATTATTGAGCCCCAAAAATGAATCTCCTTGATGATACCTTTCCAACGAGCTATCACACGCCTAAAACAGAGATCGTATGCAAAAGTTATGACCTCGGGAAGTTGATGTACTCACTTACCCAAACGGGGCCCACATGAATTTTGGCGCTTCATCTCCTAGGGTTAGGATTTTGGATGTCTAGGACTTTTGGCATTCCCGTTTATTGTAAAAAGGCCTTCAGAGCCTCATTGTAATCATCTTCTTGCGAATGCGAGTAGCTATCACATCTCTTCTCAGAGATAAGTTGTCACCATTCTAGCGAGTCTTTCACTCTGTATTTTTGCAGTCTATGTACATTTCTTTCATTAATAGAAATCATATATTACTATATATATCTATGTTTATGGTTGCATCTATGATATATTTTTGTTATATTACTGGATGTACACGATATCTCTGTGCATTTCTTTATTATATCTCCGCTCTCATTTCGTGCCGAAAATAATCCGGATCATTCTTCTATTGGATAGAAGGTGCAAGGGGCGAGGTTATAGTTGTTGTAGTGTCCTTCTATTCTCCTTTTGAACAAATTGTGAAGAAGATGAATTTTGTAGCATGAGATACTACCTTGCGACACTTGTTAGGTGGAACAATAGTTAGAACTACCTCTGGTATTCTGTAGAAATGACCCCCAAAGTAACAATGACACTACGAGGTCAAGACTCATAAACAGCATGGCATCTCCACATATATGGTTGGCCCAAGAACATCACAGACATCTAGTGGGGAAACATGACATAATACCTTGTCCTTGAAGGGTTGGATGCCGTATGAAAATCGACACTCTTGGGTCACACGAAGATCTCATCCTTGTCGAAGCCACCCGATGTTGTATGGTTGTGGGTGTGGTGTTGTCGATAATCCCAACTGTTTGATGACCTCTGTTGAGATGAGGTTCTTTTGTATTCCACTATGAACAATAAAATGCATCGGGTTCCCACTCACCCACATCTATGAATGAAAACGATGCTCCCCATCTTCAAGATCTGTTGGTTCTTCTGACTGAATTGTTGTGGTTGCAAAAATAGCAGTGAGGTCTGCATCAATGATCTGTCCCCTACCATTATTTTCAAAATCAGATTATGAATCAGGGTTCAGCTCCTTAACTTTGATGTCGGCCACCAATGATTTTTTTGAGAGACATTAATCGGTGTTGTGCCAACGGATTTTGTGGAAATCACACCATTTTTCGGTGTCCTTCTTTGTCTTCCCGTGACCCTTCTTTTCATGTGGCTTGAACTGGTTTTTGGGAGACTGTTTGTTAGGGATGTCTCTATCATAATCTGGTTGTTGCGGATTTACAGACCCGAACTCCCATTTGTTCTAGTGCTTAAATTTATATTTGATTTTAATAGCATATTGATAGGCAACACTGACTGATAAGATGTCCAGAAATTCCATTTCAGTTGGGATGTATCTGTGTAGAGCGCCACATTATTTCATAACCAAATTTCATTCAGATTATTTGATACCAATATTGGTGTGCAAGGTATGGAAGGTATTGGTAAACTCTGGAACTTCTTGGCCCCTCTCTTTCCACAGTGTGGTCCATCTCATGTACTGGTCCTCATAGTTGCCAACAGGGTAATATTGTTCCTTTACCGCATCCACAAAAAAATTCCAAGTGGGCTCGGCCCCATATATTTTGGATTCCTCTGTGGAACTCTACTCCCAGTAAGTTTCCCACCAATGTTTGACATGGTGGAGAGCCTTAAGGAACGAAAATATTGTCTTTTCTCAGTCGAAAAAATTGTGAACAGAGAAATAACCTTCTAATAGATTTAACCATTTATCTAGGGCATTCGTATTTATCTGACCTTCAAATATAGGACTATCAAAATTGACCTGAACCTTAAAAGATGAGCTTCCTCCAAAGTGGTCGCTTGATGAAGATGTGCCTGAAATTATCTGGAGGCATTGAAGGATGTGGGAAAAATTCTCCATCATTTCATCCTTCTATCGCGTGAGAGCTTGCTCAAACAACAGATTGATAGGATCATCTACTTCGTCTTTTTACTTTTATTCCACCATTGAGGGTTTATTGAGTGTTCGAGAGAGATTTTCCTCAAGAGAGACAAGATCGAGATCCAACTATCTATACTCGAACCTCGTTGGGGACATGCACTGAAAAAAAATGATCAAGAAAAAGCTGCTATGATACCACTGATCCAGATTATTTTTGGCACGAAATGAGATCGGAGATAAAATAAAGAAATGCACAGAGATATCACATATATTCAATTATATAACAGAAATATATCATATGTGAAACCATAAACACAGATATACAGTAATACACAATTTCTATAAATGAAGTAAATGTACAGAGACTGTAAAATACAGAGTGAAAGACTCGATAGAATAGTGGCAGCTTATCTCTGAGACGAGATGTGACGGCTACTCACATTCGCAAGAAGATGATTACAATGAGGCTCTGAAGGCATTTTTACAATAAACAGTAATTCCAAAAACCCTAGACATCCAAAAACCTAGCCCTAGGAGATGAAGCGCCAAAAGTCATGTGGGCCCCGTTTGGGTAAGTTAGTACATCAACTTCCCGGGGTCGTAACTTTTCCATACGATCTTCGCTTTAGGCATATGATAGCTCATTTGAAAGGTATCATCGAGGAGATTCATTTTTTGGGGCTCGATTGTTGAGAACCTTGATCTCAAAAAACCTTCATTTGGGCCCTCAAAATGGCCCCAGAAGTTAAAAACTGCTAAAAATAGTAAATTGCCAAAATTGCCAGAAAATTGTTTTGAGCCAGTTGGAAAAGGTGGGTGGCCACCGATATCCACCTGGATCAATCCTCCCTCCTTAGAAAGCAATTGTCTCCATTGCGTTGAGTTCCTGGGGGAGAGGAAAAAGCATTTGCTGAATCTGGATCTTGGTGAGCTACTTGTATTGCTAGAGACGTCGTGTTGCTTAGTTTGTGGAAGTCTATCATGAACCTGTTGAAGTTGAGGCTATTCAACAAGTCAAGCTACATGAGAGGACAGTGTGCAGAAGGAATATTTGAGCTTTGTTGCAATCTTTTTGACCTTCTTCTGTTGTATTGAAGGTGTAGGGGGTGAGTCTATAGTGTTTGTAGTGTCCTTATGTTCCCTCTTTGAATAGATTGTGAAGAAGATTAATTTTGCAATATGAGATACTACCTTGCAACAGTTTTTAGGTGGAACAATAGTTGGAATTACCTCTATTATTTTGTAGAGATGACTCCCCAAAGTAGCAATGACACTATGGGTTCGAGACTCATAAACAACATGGTGTCTCCACATATATGGTTGGCCCAAGAGAACATCATAGACATCCAGTGGGGCAACATCACATAATACATTATCCTTGAAGGGTTGGATGTCGTATGACAACCAACACTGTTGGCTGACATGGAGACCTAGTCCTTGCTAAATCCACCCGAGGTTGTATGGTTGTGGCTGTGGTGTTGTCGACAATCCCAACTGTTTGATGACCTCTGCTAAGATGAGGTTCTTCTGGCTTCCGTTATCAACAATAAAATGCAGTGGGGTCCCCTTCACCCACATCTATGAATGAAAAAGGCATTCCCCCTCTTCAAGATCTGTTGGTTCTTCTTGTTAAATTGTCGCAGTCGCGACAATAGCAGTGGGGTCTGCGTCAATGATCTGTCCTTTACCAGTATTTTCATAATCATATTCTGAATCAGGGTTCAACTCCTTGTCTTTGATCTTGGCCACTAATGAATATTTTGAGCAACATTCATCGATGTTGTGCCAGGGTCTTTTGTCGAAATCACACCATTTTTCGGTGTCCTTATTTTTCTTCCTGTGGCCCTTGTTTTCCTGTGGCTTGGACTGGTTTTCAGGAGACTGTTTGTTAGGTTTGTCTTTTTCATACTTTGGTTTTAGTGGATTTTCAGACCCGAAATCTCATTTGTTCTGGTGTTTAAATTTCTGCTCAATTTTAAAAGCATATCGATACGCAACACCGAGTGATGAGATGTCTAGAAATTCCATTTCACTTTGGATGTATCTGTGTAGAGGCCCATGGTATTTCAGAGCCAAATGTCATTTGAAGTCTTTGATACTAAGCTTGGTGTGCAAGGTATGGAAGGTATTGGTGAACTCCGAAACTACTTGGCCCCTCTCTTGTCGTAGTGTGGTCCATCTCATGTACTGGTCCTCATAGTTTCCAACAGGGCAATATTGTTCCTTTATCGCATCCACAAAAAAATCTTAAGTGGGATCGATCCCATATATTCTAGATTCCTCTGTGGAACTCTGCTCCTAGTAAGTTTCCCACTAATGTTCGACGTGGGAGAGAGCCTTAAGGAGCATGAAGATGATCTTTTCTGTGTCAAAAAAATTGTGAACAAAGAAATAATCTTTTAACAAATTTAACCATTTATCTAGGGCATCCACATCTATCTGACCTTCAAATATAGGAATATCAAAATTGACCTGTACCTTAAAAGGTGAAGTGCCTCCAAAGAGGTCTCTTTATGAATATGAACCTGACGCAATCAGGAGGCGTTGAAGGATGTGGAAGAAAATCTCCATCATTTCATCCCTCTATCATGTGAGAGCTTGCTCAAGCAACAAATTGATAGGATCGTCTGCTCCGTCGTTTTTATTTTCTTCTGCCATTGAGGGTTTCTTAGGTGTGCAAGAGTGATTTTCCTCAAGACAGACAAGCTCAAGACCCAACTTTCTATACTCGGACCGCGTCGGGGACATGCATTGAAAAAAAATGATCAAGAACAATCTTCTCTGATACAAATGATCCGGATTATTTTCGGCACAAAACGAGATTGAGGATATATTAAAGAAATGCACATAGATATCACAGATATTCAATAATATAACAAAAAAATATCATAGATGAAACAATAAACATAGATATACAGTAATACATGATTTCTATTATTGAAATAAATGTACAGAGACTGTAAAATATAGAGTGAAAGACTCGATAGAATGGTGACAACTTATCTTTGAGAAGAGATGTGATGGCTACTCGCATTCGCAAGAAGATGACTACAATGAATCTCTGAAGGCCTTTTTACAATAAATAGGAATGACAAAAACCCTAGACATCCAAAAACCTAACCCTAGGAGATGTAGCGCCAAAATTCATGTGGGCCCCGTTTGGGTAAGTTATTACATCAACTTCACGAGGTCGTAACTTTTGCATACGATCTTCGTTTTAGGCATATGATATCTCATTAGAAAGGTATCATTGAAGAGATTCATTATGGGGGCCTAGTCATTCCTTCATTTATGATTGAGAACCTCGATCTTGAAAAACCTTCATTTGGGCCCTCAAAATGGCCCCGGAAGTTAAAACCTACTAAAAATAGTAAATTGCCAAAATTGCCATAAAAAAAATTTCAGCGAGTCGAAAAAGGTGGGTGTCCACCTATATACACCTGGATCAATCCTCCCTCTCCATTGCATTGAGTCCCAGGGGAGAGGGAAAATCGTTTGATGAATCTGCATCTCGGTGAGTTGCTTCTATTGTTGGAGACGTCACACTGCTTAGTTTGTGGAAGTCTGTCATGAACCTGTTAAAGTTGAGGTTGTTCAACAAGTCGAGCTACATGAGAGGATGGTGTGCAAAAGGAATATTTGCGCTTTTCTACAACCTTGTTGACCTTCTTTTGTTATGTAGAAGGTGTTGGGGGAGAGGGTGTAGTGGTTCCAGTGTCCTAATGTTCCCCTTTTGAATAGATTGTGAAGAAGCTTAATTTTGCAGTATGATATACTACCTTGCGACACTTTTTAGGTGGAGCAATAGTTGGAAGTACGTCTGATATTTTGTAGAGATCATGACCCCCCAAAGTAACAATGACACTACGGATTCGAAACTCAGAAACAACATGGTGTCTCCACATATATGGTTAAACCAAGAGAACATCATAGACATCCAGTGGGGCAACATCACATAATACCTCATCCTAGAAGAGTTGGATGTCATATGGAAATCAACATTGTTGGCTGACACGGAGATCTCGTCATTGTTGAAGCCACCTGATGTTGTTTGGTTGTGGGTGTGGTGTTGTCGAAAATCCCAAATGTTTGACGTACTCTGTTGAGATGAGGTTCTTCTAGCTTCCACTATCAACAATAAAATGTTGCAGGGTCCCCTTCAACCACATCAGTGAATGCAAATGGCACTCCCCCTCTTCAGGATTTGTTTGTTCTTCTGGTTGAATTGTTACGGTCGCAAAAATAGCAGTGGGGTCTATGTCAATGATCTATCCTTTACCAGTATTTTCAGAATCAAATTCTGAATCAGGGTTTGGTTCCTTGTCTTTGATCTTAGAAACCAATGGCTATTTTCAGCAACATTCATCAGTATTGTGTTAGGGGATTTTGTGGAAATCGCACCATTTTCGGTGTCCTTCTCTGTCTTCCCGTGGCCCTTTTTTTCCCGTGGCTTGGACTTGTTTTCAGGAGACTATTTTTTAGGGATGTCTTTGTCATACTTTGATTGTTGCATATTTGTAGACCCAAACTCCTGTTTGTTCTGGTGCTTAAATTTTTGCTTGATTTTAACATCATATTGATAGGCAGCATTGAGTGATGAGATATCCAAAAATTCCATTTCAGTTTGGATGTATCTGTGTAGAGCCCCACAGTATTTTAGAACCAAATGTCATTTGGATTCTTTGATACCGAGCTTGGTGGGAAAGGTATGGAAGGTATTGGTGAACACTAGAACTACTTGGCCCCTCTCTTACTGTAGTGTGGTCAATCTCATGTACTGGTCCTCATAGTTTCCAACAGGGTAATATTGTTCTTTTACCGCATCCACAAAAAACTCCCAAGTGGGATCGGCCCCATATATTCTGGATTCCTCTGCAGAACTCTACTCCCAGTAAGTTTCCCACCAATGTTTAACATGGGGGAGAGCCTTAAGGAGCACAAAGATGATATTTTCTCTGACAGAAAAATTGTGAACAGAGAAATAACCTTCTAAAATATTTAACCATTTATCTCAGGCATCTGCATCTATTTGACCTTCAAATATAGGAATATCAAAATTGACCTATACCTTAAAAGGTGAGGTGCCTCCAAAGTGTTCACTTGATGAAGATTCATCTGACGCTATAGGGAGGCATTGAAGGATGTGGGAAAAATTCTCCATCATTTCGTCTCTCTGTTGCGTGAGAGCTTGCTCAAGCAACAGATTGATAGGATCATCTGCTCCATCGTTTTTATTTTCTTCCACCATTAAGTGTTTATTCGGTGTGTGAGAATGATTGTCCTCAAGAGAGACAAGCTTGAAACCCAACTTTCTATACTTGGACCTCGTCGGCTACATGCACTGAAAAAAACCCGATCAAGAACAGCCTGCTCTGATACCACTGATCCGGATTATTTTCGGCACAAAATGAGATCGGAGATATAATAAAGAAATGCATAGATATATCACAAATATTCAATAATATAACAAAAATATATTAGAGATGAAACCATAAACAAAAATATACAGTAATACATGATTTCTATTAATGGAATAAATGTACAGAGACGATAAAATGCAAAGTGAAAGACTCGATAGAATAGTGGCATCTTATCTCTGAGAAGAGATGTGATGGCTACTCGCATTCGCAAGAAGATGATTACAATGAGGCTCTGAAGGCCTTTTTACAATAAACATGAATGCAAAAAACCTAAACCTAGGATATGAAGCTCCAAAATTCATGTGGGTCCCGTTTGGGTAAGTTAGTACATCAACTTCCCGGAGTCATAACTTTTTCATACGATCTATGTTTTAGGCATATGATATCTCATTGTAAAGGTATCATCGAGGAGATTAATTTTGGGGGATCAATAATGAATTTGGATATAATTGAGAACCTTGAACTTGAAAAATATTCATTTGGGCCCTCAAAATGGCCCTAGAAGTTAAAAACTACTAAAAATAGTAAATTGCCAAAATTGCCAAAAAATTGTTTTGAGTCAGACAGAAAAGGTGGGTCGCCACCGATATAAACCTCGATCAATCCTCCCTCCTTAGGAAGAAATGTTCTCCATTGCGTTGACTTCTCAGGGGAGAGGGAAAATTGTTTGTTGAATCTGCATCTTGGTGAGCTGCTTGTATTACTGGAGATGTCGCGCTGCTTAGTTTGTGGAAGTTTGTCATGAACCTGTTGAAGCTGAGGTTGTTCAACAAGTCGAGCTACATGAGAGGATGGTGTGCAAAAGAAATATTTGTGCTTTGCTGCAACCATGTTGACTTGCTTCTGTTGGATAGAAGGTGCAGGGGGCGAGGCTATAGTGGTTGCAGTGTGCTTTTGTTCCCATTTTGAATAGATTGTGAAGAATATGAATTTTGCAGTATGAGATACTACCTTGCAACACTTTTTAGGTGGAACAATAGTTGGAACTACCTATGGAATTATAAAGAGATGACCCCCCAAAGTAACAATGACACTACAGGCTCGAGACTCATAAACAACATGGTGTCTCCACAAATATGGTTGGCCCAAGAGTACATCACAGACATCCAGTGGGGAAACATCACATAATACCTCATCCTTGAAGGGTTGGATGTTGTATGATAATCGACATTGTTGGCTGACACAAAGATCTCTTCCTTGCCGAAGCCACCCGATGTTGTATGGTTGCGGGTGTGGTGTTGTTGACAATCCCAATTGTTTGACAGCCTATGCTGAGATGAGGTTCTTCTGGAATATCAAAATTGACCTGTACCGTAAAACGAGATGTGCCTCCAAAGTGGTCACTTGATGAAGATGTGCCTGATGCTATCGGGAGGCATTGAAGAATGTGGGAAAAAATCTTTATTATTTCGTCCCTTTGTCATGTGAGAGCTTGCTCAAGCAACAGATTGATAGGATCGTCTACTCCATCATTTTTCTTTTCTTCTTCCATTGAGGGTTTGTTGGGTGTGCGAGAGTGATTTTCCTCAAGAGAGATAAGCTCAGTACCCAACTTCTATTAGACTGTGTCGAGGACATGCACTGAAAAAAAATGATCAAGAACAGTCTTCTCTGATACCACGGATCCGGATTATTTTCGGCAGGAAACGAGATCGGAGATATAATAAAGAAATTCACGGAGATATCACATATATTCAATAATATAACAGAAATATATCATAGTTCAAGCATAAACACAGATATACAGTAATACACGATTTCTATTAATGAAATAAATGTACAAAGACTGTAAAATAGAGAGTGAAAGACTCGATAGAATGATGTCATCTTATCTCCGAGAAGAGATGTGACTGCTACACGCATTCGCAAGAAGATGATTACAATGAGGCTATGAAGGCATTTTTAAAATAAATAAGAATTTCAAAAACCCTAGACATCCAAAAACCTAACCCTAGGAGATGAAGCGCCAAAAGTCATGTGGGCCCCATTTGGGTAAGTTAGTACATCAACTTCCCAGTGTCGTAACTTTTGCATACGATCTTCGTTTTAGGCGTATGATAGATCATAGGAAAGGTATCATCGAGGAGATTCATTTTGGGGGTTCATTCATGCCTTTTTCTATCATTGAGAACCACAATCTCAAAATACCTTCATTTGGGCCCTCAAAATGGCCCTGAAAGTTAAAAACTTCCAAAAATAGTAAATTGCCAAAATTGCCAGAAACTTGTTTTGATCCAGTCGAAAAAGGTTGGTGGCCACCGATATCCACCTAGATCAATCCTCCCTCCTTAGGATAGAAATGGTCTCCATTGCGTTGAATTCCCATGGAAGAGGGACAAGCGTTTGTTGAATCTACATCTTGGTGAGCTGCTTGTATTGCTGGAGACGTCATGCTGCTTAGTTTGTGGAAGTCTGTCATGAACCTGTTGAAGTTGAGGTTCTTCAACAATTCAAGCTACATGAGAGGACGGTGTGCAGAAGGAATCTTTGTGATTTTCTGCAACCTTGTCGAGCTATTTCTGTTGGATAGAAGGTACAGGGGGCGAGGCTGTAGTGGTTGTAGTGTCCTTATGTTCCCCTTTTGAAAAGATTGTGAAGAAGGTGAATTTTGTAGTATGGGATACTACCTTGTGATACTTTTTAGGTGGAACAATAGTTGGAACTACCTCTAGTATTATGTAGAGATGACCCTCCAAAGTAACAATGACACTACGGGGTCGAGACTCATAAACAACATGGCATCTCGACATATATGGTTGGCCCAAGAGAACATCACAAACATCCAGTGGGGCAACATCACATAATAATTCATCCTTGAAGGGTTGGATGTCATATGAAAATTGACACTATTGGTTTACATGGAGATCTCATCCTTGTCGAAGCCACCCAATGTTGTATGGCTACAGGTGTGGTGTTGTCGACAATCCCAACTGTTTGTCGACCTATGCTAAGATGAGGTTCTTGTTACACATTATTTTCGTCATCCCTATGACCATTAATGATGTAAACCTATATGTTTCCTTCAGAGGGGTCAGTGGCCTGAGTTCCTAAAGAGAGAAGGGAGAAGAACTTTTCCTGAGAAAAGAAGTTGCATTTTCCCTTGTAAAAACCCTGTAAAAAAGGAAGTTCGCAGGTTACTATATAGGGAGGGTGTGAGAATGCTTGATTCTTGAAGGTTGAACCATAGCTAGGGTGCGAGATGTTCACAGGTTTCTCTATAGGTAGGGTGTGAAAATGCCTACACGTGGTAAAAACAAGCGTTTTCTCGAATCTTCTAGAAGGAGAAACTTTTATGGTGAGGTGGCATCCGAATGGTTTGGATCTTACTCGCTTTCATGATTTAGTGGGATCATTCTAACCTCCTCACCTTATCCTCTTCAAATTATAAAAGGAGAGGAGTTCTCATGGAGAAAATTAGCTTTTGGTTAGCTTGGATCTTTTGGGATTGGCTAAGTTGGATTTGGCTTGGCTAGAGTGGTTTTGAGTTTTGCCTTTGTCAAGATAGATTGTGAATATTATCAGATCTGTATTCTCAGAATTCTTGGAGTGGAAGTGTGTGGGGAATGAAGGATATTTGGAAGGGACCTTATGAAATCAAGGCCATGCTTGTAATCTCTCTTTCACATTTAATATGATACAGTAATATGATTCTTTCCCATAAAGCTATTCTCACTTTATTGTGTAATTCCTTGATCATACACATAAGTTGACGGTTGGATATATTTTTCTATCTTCACTTTGGTTGGTTTGTGTTGTCTTGGTATTGACCTCACAAGAGCACCAGAGCGAAGCAGGAGAAACATAGACCCTAGGAAGCAATACTAAGTTATGTTACTTGTTCCTTCCTACTAGCTAATTCAATGGTCAAAACTTAGGGAAAGAGTCATATCATGTCTTGTTTTGTTCTAGATCCAGGTGGATCTAGGGAGATCTGTTAGTGTCTGCACCTACTGATTAGTCCGATAACAAAATTGGCGACTCCATTGGGGATCATATTGTTTCCTAGTTAGTCTAGTTTCCCTTTCTTTGATTGCTTGTTTTCTGGTCTCTGAGTCTATGGGAGATCCATCCAGACTTTCTGGATCTGAAATTTCACTCAAATTTAGTCCTTTTTCAAATTTTTGCTTGTTTACAGGCATTCTCGCACTGTACCCTTTAGTGGCCTGTGAGAAACACCTGAGTTCGCACCTTGTTGTTAAGTCCAGTGAGAACCCCTCACAGTCAACCTTTGTTTAGCCTGCGAGAACCTTTGATTCTCGCACTGTAATACACTGCCAGCCTGCGAACTTGTTTGTGAAAATTTTTGGATTGGGTCTTGTCATTTTTTGATGCCCAATTTTGCTTTAAACAACTGGATTGAACTTTTGGAGCCTATATTGATCTGTTTACAATCTTATTGACATTCTTTGAGTTTCTTTTATCCATCTTTGCTTTGTTTGGTTTTGAAGGATTAGTCTCTTGCTTTGAGTGTCTTTCAATTATAAAGCATGTGTTTTCTTTAGAATTGTTTAGGGAAAGATCAGGTTTCTTCTGAATAGTTCACTTTAAAAGAAAAATTTTAGTTTGGGTTTCTTTGTTTTAAGAAAGTTCATTATTGTTTTTAGTGAAATTTTTGAAACAAAAATATTTAATTTCTTTCTTTATATTAAATTGGGGGCATCCTTGCATTTGAAGTAGCAAAATTGCATGATTCTTGGCATTTTTTGATCTTAAATTATGAAAAAATTCCCCCTCATGGTCGGGGGGGGCCATGAATTGTGCATTGGTGTTCATTACCTTTTTCTCATTTCTTGAGACTCTTGGTATTGATTAGTTTTAAGATTTTGGGACATTGTGCATCTGGGAATGATAAATGTTTTCTCCTTCTCGTAGCATAGCTTTCATCGAAATGAAAAAATTGCATCCTCATCTCTTTGCATAACTTTCGAGTCGGTCGAAACACCATATTGTCCACACCATTTTCCTTTTGAGTAACAATAGACATAAAACAAAGCGCTTATAAAAATTGATTAGACATTTTTATATTTTCTGGTAGCAAACCTACATTAGATTAGTTGTAGGGCTTTGGAATAGGTGTGAAAGATAACTTTCCAAAGTTGCAAACAAACATAGAATATTGAGTTAGGGAGCGGTTAAATCCACTTATTACATTTTGTCCTGGGAAGCC
>ML777779.1:214582-249099 GCA_009831015.1 Picea engelmannii
GGAGCGGTTAAATCCACTTATTACATTTTGTCCTGGGAAGCCCTTCTAACACAAGGGTCAATCACGAGGTCGCATTGAGACTGGCAGAGTTACTCACCCTGCTTTGTTGGTCTTGGTGTAGAGATTGCACGTATTATGGGGGTTGCTTGAGAGGTATACCCACAATGATGAGTGGAAGCCTTTCGAGTTGATTTCAGGCTAGATACCCTACCCTTTGCGTCTAGATTGGACTGTCGATTGTTTCCCCAAGCATCATTATAGTAATTGGTAACCTTAGTGGCCTATCTCTCTAGGTTCTTTACACAAGGTGACTGTGGAGGGGCAAGTCTTCACGGTACCTAGAATCGACGTTGGCCAAACTCACTTGGGCTCCTTGGAGGGTATACCCACGATTATGTGTGGGAGATTGCACCAGGGTGTAAGTCCATTAAGCAGGTCATCAACGTAACTTTTCCACCCACTCTATCTCAGCCCCTTCCTACATTGTTCCCGCGACATTGGATTTCATCACAAACTAGTGTGTTCATTGTGAGAAGGTTTTGTTTGTTTGCTTGCTTCCTAGATTTTTAGCGTGTGTTGTTTTTTTTCCCTAGCAGACTCTAGGTTGGATTTATTTAATGGCGTCAGTTCCTGGAATGACCAATGAAGGAACCCCTGCTCCAGGGGAACCTTTTGTTTTTCCCTCTTATGGAAACATTGGTCCCCCTCACCTCGTTACTTTGAGCCTTCCAGGTCTCACAATTGGATTACAGGTATGGTTTTTTTCCACTCAGGTAATCCCGAATGCAGTAAGTGCTTCGGTCGTAAGCACTTCCCCCCAAGAGAAACAACCTCATGTTGATCCTTCACCATCTTCACCAATAAGGTCTTCTTCACCTTCTTTGCTTGCAAGGTTGCCTTTCATTTCATCTTCTTCATCGAGTGAAAGTTCTGAAGCTAGTAACCTGGTGAATAAGAAGAAGAAGAAAAGAAAGAAGAAGAAGAAGAAAGATAAGCGAGGTTCAAAACCTCCAACCACTGTCAAACATGTTGGAAAACAACTAGTTACTATTAATCGTGTTGGGAGTGTTGATGATGTCAAGATCGCCCAAACAACTCGTAATCCTAAGTACCCTTGCAGGCTTTGTAAGGGTAGCCATATTCTTAAGGATTGCCATGGTCTACCGAAGGTTATAGAAGTATGGTCTACACATCCTCGCCAACCCATGTCGTCAGCCTCTGAACAACATGTTGATGACTTCCCATCGACTAGTCATGATATAGTTGGGAAGAAGAAAAGTAGAGCCAAGTTCCCATGTATGTTATGCAAAGGGAGTCATCTAACTCATCTTTGTCCTCATATGGACGAAGCCTCTAAATTACTGGAATACATGACTGTTTCACAACCTCAACTTCCAGCTGCTTACCATAATCTTTCTCTCAACCCTCCAATAGTTGATGGAATGATCACTTCGGTCCCTTCATCAGTCAATCCGGTTGATCATGTCGTCAATCTCGTCGTGTCCTTAGTTGAACTAGTTGACAAAGTGGTTGATCCAATACCATCCTTGGTCAATCCCACTCTCCCCTCAGAGAGTGAAACCCAAGTGGTCGATCTGTTTCCACCTGTCGACCCCATTCTCCCCCTGGGGAATGAAACCCAAGTGGTCGATCTGATCTCTCCATCGGTCGATCCTACCCTCTCGCTAGAGAGTAAACCTGATACTACCCATGTTTTTCTTTTTGATACATAATCTACCATGCCATGGGCTATTCCTCCTTTTACCGTAGGACCCCCTCCAAGTTATGAGGCCATCCATTTTGATTAGGGTGTGCTAACTGGACCTCGTCTTCCCTCTTACATTCCTTTCCAGATTATAGTACAGGTTTGTGGTCGAGATGTTCCTCAGACACTGATAGATGAAGGTTCGTCTGTTAGTATTTTGTCCTCTATTGCTTGGTAAGCTTTGGGTTGTCCTCCACTTGTGTTGGTTACGCAGAATCTGTTAGCTTTTAACAAAAGAACTAGTCAACCTTTAGGGACCCTTCCTCAGTTTCCTATAACTCTGGGAGGGAAAACTGTCTATATCGATGTCATGGTAGTCCAAGACCCCTTGGATTTTTCTTTACACCTTGGGAGAGATTATGTCTATGCCATGAAAGCTATTGTGTCTACTCTTTTTCGTGTGATATCTTTCCCTCGCAGTGGACGAGTTGTGAATGTTGATCAACTTTCATTCATTGACCCCACCTGGATTGCCTCCCTAAATGGTTCTTGTATGCAGACAGTTTCGCCCCTGCCACAGGTCAATTATGTGGCGTTGTCGCCCATGGCTTCAACTTATGATGACATAGATCCAGTAGTTGACATGGTGATATCTTCGATAGGGTTGTTAGAGTCTGATCTCTTTACTCCTATCATGACCCTCGACATGGTGTCCTTCCAGAGTGTGTTTCTTCCTTCCATTGAAGACCTCTTGGAAGCCATGACTGAGTTTTGTCCCTTGACATGGTGTCATTCTAGAGCATTGTCCTCTTGGAATCCATGATCAAGAAGAGAGACTCTCGAGGATAGTTTTTGCGTCTCTGAGGCAACCTCATTAAAAAATGAAACAGAGGTCTTTGAGCATAGTTTTCTAATTTCAAGCTCGTTAAAAAATGAAACCACTTGCGCGGATAGTTTTTTTGTCTCTGTGGAAACCTCGTTAAAAAATGAAACAGAGGTTACGAGCATAGTTCTTGTTTCTGTGTCAAGCTCATTAAAAAATGAAATAGTTTTCCCCCTCTCTGTTTGACTCAAGTCCTTCATCTAGTATTTGAAGCTTCATTTCCTCCTCCTTTGTTGTTGGATGAAACGAAGATTGGGGGGGAAATACTTCTAGCCTCTGGACTTCATTCTGAAGTTTAGCCACTAGTTTCTTAAGTTGGGGGCTAAGTACCAACCATCCATGTGTTATGCGTTGGGAAGTCACGAGCATAGTTTTATATGGTTCAAGCTTGTGTAAAAATGAAACCACTTACCTCAAGCATAGTTTCCTCTAGTTTAAGCTTGTGTAAAAATGAAACCAGGTCCAAGCATAGTTTTGTTTAGTTTTTAAGCTTGTGTAAAAATTAAAATCTACCCCAAGCATAGTTTTGTTTTGTTTTAAATCTTGCGTAAAAATGAAAACAATCCCGAGCTTAGTCTTTGTTCTTTCTGATGCTCATAAATACATGAGAATAAGTTACCGAGTTTAGTCTTTGTTCTTTATCGTGCTCGTAAATCAATGAGAATGTAACCAAGTATATTTTTATCACTTTTTCGGACTCGTAAAGGTTATACGAAAAAGGAACCCACTGAATTTCCCTTTAATCTCTTTTCAGACTCTCTAAACATGAAAAGATTTCCGAACGATCTTGTTCTTTTTACGCTCATTAAAGTATTTGAAGAAAATGTCTGTTGAGCAATAGTTTATCTCTTTTTCGGTCTCATCAAACTAATTTATGAAAAAGGAACTGGGAGAGTTGTCTTTAAGTGTTTTTCAGACTCTCAAAACATGGAAAACCCCCAAGTTTTCTTTCTTTGGACTCGTAAAACAAACATTGAAAGGCCCATTGGGGACCGAACCACTCCTTCCTAGGGTTCGTTAAACATACTCTGAGGGACTCATCTGAAGGATGAGCTTACATTACAAGAATATGTTATCCTCCTCAAGCTTGTGTAAAAATAAAGAGGTACTTGCCAGAAATGGTGGGGGAAAAAATTGGGAAAGAATTGTGTCTAAACCTGTATTCTGTGGAAGAGTCACTTTTGAACATGACACCCTTTCACTCGCTTTGTGTCTAGGTTGGAAAATCCACTTGTCTCCTGATCATACACCTTTATAAGATTACAAATTGGTCTGTGATCCCTGTTGTTGATTCAGTGTTTCCAAGATAGTTGTCGTGTCATCAATATGTTCAAAGAGAAGTTCAACCCGGAAATCCTTCTATTGCATCAGCCATTTCTGCAGTTTTTAAGCCTTCTATTGTGTCGACCTTCCCTGAGTCAGTCCTGAATCACTTGTTACTCTGATCTACATCAAATCTGGTTACTTGTTTCGTGTCATTGATGTGGGATAGATTAAGGCCCTCCTGTGATGAGTCTTTTCCTGTCGACTTCAACTCGTTATCCAGGAATTAGACTTAGAAACTAATTGGTACCTTGGAACTTGCATGCCTCAATGGTAGGTTTCCTCCCTTTCGACAGTGGGTTTTCATTATCGACCCCTAATTGAGAGATTTCGTCGAGTGTTTGACCTCAGCTCATTGATTCACATTCGCTGGATTGTACCAGAGTACCTTGGGAGTCATTGACATTAATGGTGATTTCCCTCCCACTTGTTAATGGTATACACTAATGACCGGTAATCAAGTGGTTTCTACCATGTTCGACTTCAACACATGTATTCACATGGTTAGATTCGTACTATAGAGTGGTGGAGATGAAGACCCTGGATCTTTTCTGACAGATTTAGGTTGCGTTGGAGTATATTCAGTGTACTCTTACATAGATCCACATTGTATGTCTGGTGGCTATGTTCAAATTTGAGTCTTTAACACATAGATCCACAGTGTGTTTTTGGTGGCTATGTTCAGATTTGAGTCATATCGGCATGGATCCACAATGTATGTTTGGTGGCCATGACTTGTCTTACTCGACATGGATCTTCGCATGTCGACAATTATGCTTTGAGTCATTTGTATTCTAAATATCGGAATGCCTACCTCAGTGATGATATATTATTGTACTGTATTTCCTTGTTTGTTGGCAGGTTTCTGACCGAATGTTTCTTGTTCCCTACACACACTTGACAAAGTATTTCAGCTATCACTTTGTTCTAACTTCATACTTTGGGGGGCTCTCTGTTACAAATTATTTTTGTCATCCCTATGACCATTAATGATGTAAAACTATCTGTTTCCTTTAAAGGGGTCAGTGGCCTGAGTTCCTGAAGAGAGAAGGGAGAAGAACTTTTTCTGAGAAAAGAAGTTGCATTTTCCCTTGTAAAAACCCTATAAAAAAGGAAGTTCACAGGTTGCTATATAGGCAGGGTGCGAGAATGCTTGATTCTCGCAGGTTGCACCATAGGTAGGGTGTGAGATGTTCGTAGGTTTCTTTATAGGTAGGGTGCGAGAATGCCTACACGTGGGAAAAACAAGTGTTTTCTCGAATATTCTAGAAGGAGAAACTTCTATGGTGAGGTGGCATCCGAATGGTTTGGATCTTACTCACTTTCATGATTTAGTGGGATCATACTAACCTCCTCACCTTATCCTCTTCAACTTATAAAAGGAGAGGAGTTCTCATGGAGAAAGTTATCTTTTGGTTAGCTTGGAGCTTTTGGGATTGGCCAAGTTGGATTTGGCTTGGTTAGAGTGGTTTTGAGTTTTTCCTTTGTCAAGATAGATTGTGAATATTATCAAATATGTATTCTCAGAATTCTTGTAGTGGAAGTGTGTGGGGAACAAAGGACATTTGGAAGGGACCTTACGACATCAAGGCCATGGTTGTAATCTCTCTTTCACATTTAATATGATACAGTAATATGATTCTTTCCCATAAAGCTATTCTCACTTTATTGTGTAATTCCTTGATCATACACATAAGTTGACGGTTGGATATATTTTTCTATCATCACTTTGGTTGGTTTTTGTTGTCTTGGTCTTGACCTCATGAGAGAACCAGAGCGAATAGGGAGAAACAGAAACCCTAGGAAGTGATACTAAGGTATGTTACTTGTTCCTTCCCACTAGTTAATTCAATGGTCAAAACTTAGGGAAAGAGTCATGTCCTGTCTTGTTTTGTTCTAGATCCAGGTGGATCTAGGGAGATCTGTTAGTGTCTTCACCTACCGATTAGTACGATAACAGTTCTTCTGGTTTCCACTATCAACAATAAAATGTATTGGGGTTCCCTGCACCCACATCTGTGAATGAAAAAGGCGCTCCCCCTCTTCAAGATCTATTGGTTCTTCTGGTTGAATTGTTGCAGTCGCAGCAATAGCAGTGGGGTCTGCGTCAATGATCTGTCCTTTACCAGTATTTTTAGAATCAGATTCTGAAACAGGGTTCAGCTTCTTGACTTTGATCTCAGCCATCAATGACTATTTTGAGTGACATTCATCAGTGTTGTTCCAGGGGCTTTTGTAGAAATCACACCATTTTCTGGTGTCCTTCTTTTTCTTCCCGTGGGCCTTCTTTTCCTGTGGCTTGGACTAGTTTTCGGTAGACTTTTTGTTAGGGTTGTTTTTGTCATACTTTGGTTGTTGTGTATTTTCAAACCCAAACTCCCATTTGTTCTGGTGCTTAAATTTCTTCTTGATTTTAACAACATATCGATAGGTAGCACCGAGTGATGAGATGTCCAAAAATTCCATTTTAGTTTGGATGTATCTGTGTAGAGCCCCATGGTATTTCAGAACCAAATGTCATTCGGATTCTTTGATACCAAGATTGGTGCGCAAGGTATGGAAGGTATTGGTGAACTCCAGAACTGCTTGGCCCCTCTCTTTCCACAATATGGTCCATCTCATGCACTGGTCCTCATAGTTTCCAACAAGGTAATATTGTTCCTTTACCACAACCACAAAAAAAATCCCAAGTGGGCTCGACCCCATATATTACAGATTCCTCTATGGAACTCTACTCCCAGTAAGTTTCCCACCAATGTTTGACATGGGGGAGAGCCTTAAGGAGTGATAATATGATCTTTTCTCTGTCGAAAAAATTGTGAATAGAGAAATAACCTTCTAACAGATTTAACCATTTATCTAGCGCATCTGCATCTATCTAACCATCAAATATAGGAATATCAAAATTGACTTGTACCTTAAAAGGTGAGGTGCCTCCAAAGTGGTTTCTTTATGAAGATGCACCTGACGCTATTGGTAGGCGTTGAAGGATTTGGGAAAAATTGTCCATCATTTCGTCCCTATGTCACCTGAGAGTTTGCTCATGCAACAGATTGATAGGATCATATGCTCCGTCATTTTTCTTTTCTTACGCCATTGAGGGTTTCTTGGGTGTGTGAGAGTGATTTCCCTCAAGAGAGACAAGCTCGAGAACCAAATTTTTATACTCAGACCTCGTCGGGGACATGCACTGAAAAAAAATGATCAAGAACAACCTGCTTTGATACCATTGATCCGGATTATTTTTGGCATGAAATGAGATCAGAGATATAATAAAGAAATGCACAGATATATCGTAGATATTCAATAATATAGTAGAAATATATCAAAGATGCAACCATAAACACATATATACAATAATACACGATTTCTATTAATGAAATAAATGTACAGAGACTCTAAAATACAAAGTGAAAGACTCGATGGAATGGTGGCAGCTTATCTATGAGAAGAGATGTGACGGCTACTTGCATTCACAAGAAGATGATTACAATGAGGCTCTGAAGGCCTTTTTACAATAAAAAACAATACCAAAAACTCTAGAAAACCAAAAACCTAACCCTAGGAGATGAAGCGCCAAAATTCATGTGGGCCCCGTTTGGGTAAGTTAGTACATCAACTTCCCGGGGTCGTAACTTTTGCATACGATCTTCGTTTTAGGTGTATGATAGATCATTGGAAAGGTATCATTGAGGAGATTCATTTTGGGGGATCAATCATTCCTTTGGATATCATTGAGAACCTATATCTTGAAAAACCTTCATTTGGGCCTCAAAATGGTCCCAGAAATTAAAAACTACTAAAAATAGTAAATTGCCAAAATTGCCAGAAAACTATTTTTAGCCAGTCAAAAAAGGTGGGTGGCCACCAATATCCACCTGGATCACAAGTTTCGTATGCGTTTCATTCATGTCAAATGATTGTTTCATCACAAATGAAACCATGAGAACACTTGATACAACCCCTAAAAAATGTTAGAAGAATAAGCCCCATCATTTGACAATCGGAAAAAGGTGTTTTTCTATGGGAATTAGTCATCTTGGAAAATTTTGGAAGATCAACGCTCCCCTTCTCATATACAGGGAGCACTAGCGCTCTTTTTCTATCTAGTGGGAGTGTTGTAGAACTATGTTACCCATTGTAAGGGATCACTGAATTGGTTGAGCAAATATTGCAAGAAATCCCCTTTTTCTCTAAAGATAACTATGGATGAATTGAGTTGGTTTGGCACGAATATAACCCTCAGGATGCATCTAAGGGGGATAACACAATTGATGGAGTTATATATTCAACTAATCCAAAATATAACCAAGGTGGTTAAGCCTCTCAAAGCCTATAAATGGAGGCATTTTCATGGTGAACAAGGAGGATAAAATAATCAACAAAGTATTTTTATTTTGATCGTGGATCTTTCAAGCAAGGGATTGGATGAGCAGGAATTGGGGAGGATGTTGAAACATCATATGAATATTATGAGTGTCTCTTTAAATTTCTCATCAACATACTTGGCCTATTTCCTTATAGTAGGTGTTTGTTGAACTTGTCTATGCTTGTTTTAATCTTTCATAAATAGATTGATTTTGTCTAATCCATTAGAGTAGGAGATAGTTGTTTGTATCTTGTGATCCATTGCAGTTACTTTTTGGAACTCATGGATTGGATTAGCTTGGACATTTTTTTAAAGTTATGTACATCATACTATCCCTCCTTATCTCTTTTTCGATGGGCATAATTAATCTATAGGATTGGTAGTGTCCAAAGGATATTATGAATGGTCGATACTATTTATGTTTCTGAATAATCGATTTAATTCTAGTTACATAAATTGAAGTTCCATAATTGTTTCTCAATAGGCTAGCAGGACCAACCTCTTATTTTTCAAACCTTGATAACCTATTCATTAGTTACGATTGTAGTTGATATTTTTTGGTTGAATGTTAAAAATAATGACACACAATAGAGAATTAATGAAACCATTTGTATTTAGAAAGAAATTTGAATAAATAAATTCATTTTGGTTTTTGGTGGATTTAAATTGGGTTGAATTGCAGGTAGGCTTTAGTTCTAGAAGAAAAACTACTACATTTATCTTATAATTGAATACTAATCCAATTGAATTTAAAAAACAAATGTTTACTCTTAGTTTAATTAGAAGGTAATTAAATGTCGACGCATGCAATTATCTATCCATCTTTAATGAGTTGGTGTTAATAGGTGAGTAACCTTTCCTGGGTGAATCAAATCCCTTGTTCCCAAAAGCCAACATGTATATGTTGCCAATTCTCTATCTCTCCAATTCTCTATCTCTCTTTAGTATATAGTCAACTATTCACCTTTCGTATTCAAGCGTACTTCCTGCATGTGATATATGGGATTTTTTGGAGGAAACATAGAAGTCTATGAAGAGATTAAGACGGGATTCGACTCTAAAAGGTCGTTGTGGTGTTTTTCTTGTACACAAGAGTGAGAAATGGGGGAGTAATCCTATGAAATTCACGGCATCGTTTGTCATTGGCATTGAACTGTAATTTGTTACTATCTCTTTTGATATATTTTTTCAAATCAAAAGCATTAATTTAAAGTGTATCACTAGTAGTGATAACGGAAGGGTCTTAAAAAAAATGAAGGATGGTTATTTTTTAAACTAATTTAACAAGGTCTCATTGAGCAAGGAATATAAGTTAACTAATGGAATAATTTATACTATTTGATTCTAATAGGTACATTTTAGAAACCTTATATATTTCTCATGTATTTTGATTGGATATATTTTGGATGTTTTTTTATAGGACACCTCAGAAGAGGACTTGTTAATAGAAGTTGAAAGGGTAGTTGTAAAATTATGATAAAGTTTTTTAATGTTGTCCTTATAAGTTATGAGGTTTAAATTACTATTTAAATCCTTTAAGAAAATGTCAACTTTATTTTTGTCAAGACGCAAATTCCTTTGTTATCAGAATTCTCTTCAATGGTGCTCCTATGCATGGAAAATTTTAGATTTAGGGTTAAAGGTTTATGATTAGATTCAGGCTCATGGTCATTTAAGAGGTCAAAAGTTGTTATTTCGTTGGAAACGGGGATATCGGATATCACATAATCTACAACACTACTACCAAACCCATGAATACAAGTCATGTGGTTGGAGTTTGGCCACTTCATTACTCCATTGCAAATCATTAGGTCTTGAGAGCTGCAGAGCTTGACCAACTCAATACCAAATAAATTCAAAAATTAGGTCTTCAGAGCTTCTTTTGTAGCTATTAGATAAAACAAGGTCCTCATCTAGCCATAAAGGATTATGGTTGGAGTCATTACTTAAAAGAGTAGCTTGTTTAGTTGCAGTCCTAGCATTAAAGTCTCCTAGCAGGAGGATATTACCTTCATTTTTCAAATTATAAATATCTTGTTCTAAATTATTATAGGGAAAATTTTTATCTAGATTGTTTTTCTTATAAAAAGTAGAATTAATAGGTGAAAAATAACAAATTTCTATATACATCTTCATAGCATTGGTGTCTGAAATTTCTATCCAACTGTATTGGTTAAGAGGGTCAATCTTATGAAGTTGAATGTGAGGAGAAATGCTTTTTCTAATATCACAAGATATGCCTCCTATCCCTCTACAGTGGAATTCTTTGTTCCATGTCGACCACAGGACAAATACTTCGATGTTAGGGACCTTAGACTCCTCATGCTCCCAAGTTTCAACTAGAAAGATAATATCAATATCACACGGGATCCAACTTATCATAGGACCTTTGTGCCATGGAAAGCCACGACAATTCCAAAAAAGGATCCCGAGTGTCCCAAATTCCTATTTATTATTATCCTTCTGGTCTCTATCCTTAACAATAGCTTTTCAATTTCTAATTATTTCCCATTTTCCTTCTTTCCTAGCTTCTTTTACCTTTTGAACTTCCTTCCTTAATTCAATTTGGTCTTCGGGAATGAGGTCTTCATTTATAAATATTCCTGACCCTTTTAAGTTCGGAGATTTACTAAGTATGCTATATTTATGGTCATGACAACTTACTTTGACACGGATCAACCTATATTTATGATCAATTATTTTTCCTAGCCTCTTTGCTTCTATGATGTAATTTGTATCAATTTGTGATTTATTTTTTAATTCTTCTTTTACTATTGCTAATGTATCCTCCTCTTGTTGTTCTTTTATACCAAAAATTATGAGGTTCAAGGGTCTTTTGTTACGCTCATGGTCCAGTTCGATTATCTTATTCATTTTCTCTTTGATGGGTTTGATATCCAATTTGTTTTCCATATTACTGAGGATCAAATAGTTGGTTAGTTTTTCTTCTAGCTCTTTAATCCTATCTCTCAAGTTGTGATTTTCTTCAACCCCTTCTTCTTGGGTTGATTTCTTATGTTTTTCCATTTCTTGAATTATATCCTTCATTTTCTACAATTCACTCTTGAACCCTAAGAATCTATCATCTATTTGAGTTTGACTGGTATCTTTAATTTTGTTTTATCAATCATTGCCTCTAGCTCTATTTGGAGTTTTACGTCTCTTTCTTCAATCCTTTTTTTTAATGTTTCTAACTCTATTTGGTTTTTGACATCTCTCTCTTCTCTTTTGTTTTCTATTGATTCCATATAATCGTAAAGGATCTCTAGGGTGATTTTGGGGGGCCTCCCCTTGTTAGGATGAGCTTTTGGAATAGGTGGTGGAGTGCTCATATTGAAAATAAGAGAAAAAAGATGTAACAATTAATATTATTGATTGACTTTGATTATATTTATTATGTAATATAATAAATATTATATAAAAATATATAGTATTAAATTTGAAATGTTTATTTTCAAAAAGAAAAATTGAATATTTTTAAAATGCAATTTGCATTTGGTTAGCTTAACTTAATTGGAAGGAAAGTTAGGTTAATTCCAAAACTATACAACATCCACATTAAAGTAAGTGTCATGGAGCGAAAAGTCTTCCTCCATTCCTTGTGAGTCTAGGTCGAATTCTTTGAATTTTAATATTTCTAACGGTATAATTATCAGTGTTAATTTTTTTCATTTAAAATCTTTACAAATTGATTTCTTTTAAGAATATAAAACGAGCCCCTAGTTAACACATTGGTCGTGTTTCACAGTAATCATCATCATCAATAATTATAGGGTGTCAACTATCACCTCCATTTCGAAATCTACTTGACAGGGACTTATTTGCCATGCAACCCTTGTTTGGTTACTCATAAGTCAAAATAAGGAAGGGTCGTTACAATTCCTTTACAACTAATAAATATATTAGGATAATTTTTTCAACCTTAATGAGTCATCAAATTATTGAGAAATTGTGACCTTGTGAGGATAACAATGAGATGTTTATTCTTTTTTAGTATTATACATTTTACATTGAAGGAATATAATGCCCAATATTGTGATTTTTTGAATATTAATAGATAGTGAAACTATAGATTTTTATGGTTAATGAAATTGTAATGAGTCATTGCAAGTTATTGGAGTTGGTTCTTGAACTTGCAATGTAGAAGGTGAATGATTAACTATATGTGCATGTAAGAATTATGATGAGGTAAATTTAGTTCTTTTCTTTTATAATATGATGGTTATGGTGTAGATACCTTCATGTTCCTCAGAACAACTGCCAGTCCTGAGACCTTAAATGGTCAAAATCGATCGGAAGAATCATAGACTATGAGCATTGATTATTTGTCTTGAAGGTTCTAACCTTTCAGGGTAGGATTTGGGTGGGTAGACATTGTCCTTGCTTTATTTAGTGTGATCTCATGTTAGTGATTTCCACATGTTAGACCTATTAAAATTATATTTGATAATTGTATTCTTGACCTTGTTGTGAAGTTGATGTTGATTAAGAATATAGTGATGTTGGTTAATAATAGATCAATTACCTATTGTTATCATGGTATCTTAATTGTATTTTCTTATGAAATTGTCGTACCGAATAATGCTTAACCTTATTAGTATTCAAAAAAAAAAAAAAAATTACTACATTGTATTCGCCTATATTTTGGTTGTGAACGGAGGGACATTTCATATGGTATCAGAGTGGGTTAAACCCTGTGACATTGGAGCATTACACCTTCCATGTTTTTTTACCGGAAGTTGAAGAACTTGTAAAAATGTAATTTTTTTTTCTTGTAAAACAAGCAAAATGGACACCCATCTTCATGATTTTACCCTAGATAAATATGGGATTTGGTAGATGAAATATTCAACCTATGGGAAAATATTGTTATTAAAAATCATAAGGTTAGGAAGTCTAAACCCTTAGTAGGTAGCACAAGTAAGACATGTCCTAAAATCAAAAACCTACTAGATGATAGGACTATAACGCCTTGGAGAACGATGCAATGAGTGAAGGATGAGAAACTTGTCATAGTTATATTATCACGTGTAAGTTTGAGTGAATTATCAATGGAGGAAATGTGTGATGAATTTAAAAAGTAAATTTGGTGAGTTATTTCTTATTTATGTCATGATTAAAAAATTAATTGTTTCTCTCCCGGATGGGGTGCCACGTTGCAAAGAAGAGCCATGTGGGATAATGCTAGGATGCACCATTAATACATCCACCAATGACCATCCCCTCAGCAATTAAACAAGGATGAATCTGTGCAGCAAAATCCAGGAGATGAGCCCCTTCGCGCAAGTGATCGGTACAGTGAACCAGCGCACTCGGAAGCAAGCCTTAATGGCCATGGCGATCATTGTTTTCCTCCTTCTTATCACCCACCTTGATAGCATTGAGCGACATTCACCCATTGCAGCATCGAATGCAGAGTTAATTTTAGTGGAGCCGCATTTTGCAGACCCACTAGAGCTTTGGAGAAGAGCCTTCCACCCGCAAGGAACCTTGATCATCTCCAGGGTCTCCATTATGCCCAGAGCACGACGTAAGTTGAGCAGGGGTGCATCTTGGCACACAGCCGAATCTCGTCGCCAGAGGCAGAATAAATTTGAGCAGGCACTAGCCATGGCGTCCTCGCGAAGACGTAGGAAACCACGAATGCCTCCAATGGCATACGTGGAAGAGATCACCCTGGACGACGCCATGCAAAGCTATCCCAAGCTCCCTCTATTCACAGTCTTGGACAATTGGAATCCACCCACTAATTTTGGCACTGATGATAAGATTTCGCCTTCGATTAAACTACTTGGCTACAGTGCAAATCGCTCGGCGGAGGAATTTTCCACCTGCTATGTTGAAGAAGAGACCTCGTCCTGTGCAAAAGGAAGCAAAGACTCACCCCCCGGTGCACCTATGGAGGAGGTGACCCAGCTATCCAACCGACCGGCACATCATGACTGCACAGCACATGCAAGTGAAGGAGAAACGGGGCCAATTCCCTCAGCCTCTATTGATGGCAATTGGCAGGACCAACACCCCTTCACCAATTCGGGGCACCTAGCTCTAATCTTTGATATGCGGAGCCTATTGGACGACCAAATATTTCGCATCGCCCGAATCAACCATCGACTCGACATGATGTTCACTACTCATTTTGGGACTCTCCCTAAACGACAATGCCCTACATGCGCGCAAGCTTACGTGTTTCCGGTAGGATGGAGAAGGCATGGGGACGAGGACAATCCAATCGGATAAGAGGTTCAATGTTGTTCTTGGTTAGCAATTTTTTTCTGTTTCTGAACCAGGCTTTCGCCCAATTAGATCTTAGCTATTTTGCAACTAGATTTTTGACATACAGTTTAAACTTAATGGCTAGACATCCTGGTTTCCTTCAGGCAAGACTGTACTCTAATAGTTTTGTTTGCTGGGAAACAAATGACATAGGATGTCCAACTATCTCGGTTTCCTATTTAGGCGGGACAACTGGCATCGTAAACAGTCTCTATAACTTGGCAATGATAATATAGCAGGTTCTATCCTTTTTTACTTAACAAAAAAAAAAAAGATTTAATTGTTTCTATATAACATAACAATGTATTTTATTCTATATATTATTATAATATTAACTTCTTTTTTTAATTTAATCACAAGATTTATATGAGAATACAAGAGAAAATGGTTAAGATGTTGAATGAGCAGAGTTGGGAGGATGTTAGACTCGATGGCATCGATGTTAGACTAAATCATGCCGATACACCTAAAGCAACAAATGATATTTACCAGATGAATCTTCAGGGGTGGTTAAGTATCGATGGAATAACCAGAGTCACAAATGCGACTTATAGTTAGAATTATTGATATCCTTTCAATCGAACACCCGCTTTTGTGTACTAGTCGACCGTCCATCTGAACTAACCATCTAGATTAATTGGATATATTTTATCTAATAAAAAAAAATTAATTTAAAATGTATCACCAATAATGATAACAGAAGGGTCTTAAAAAAATGAAGGATGGTTATTATTTAAACTAATTTAACAAGGTCTCATTGAGCAAGGAATATAAGTTAACTAATGGAATAATTTACACTATTTGATTCTAATAGGTACATCTTAGAAACCTGATATCTTTCTCATCTGGAAAAGGTGAATGAATAGACTTATGACCTTGTACTAAAATTTATTCATGTTTATATTCAAGAATGTTATGCTTAAATTTTTAATGTTGTTGATTAAATACCTTATATTATGAAATTATTAATGATCATATTTCAAGGATTGATGTTAAACGGTTATAACAAGAATGGGATTAAATGGCTTTTATATGAATCCTTGACATGTTGAATTTTATTGATGCGCTATAAATTTTATTATTAATGTGTATATTTATTAATGTATTTCAAGGATTTTAATTTTATTATGTAATATATATATATATATATATATATATATATATATATATATATATATATATATATTGTTGTTTTTATTTATTTGGTTACTCATAAGTCAAAATAAGGAAGGTTCGTTACAATTCTTTTAGGACTAATAAATATATTAGGATAAGTTTTGCAACCTTAATGAGTCATCAAATTATTGAGAAATTGTGACCTTGCGAGGATAACAATGAGATGTTTATTCTTGTTTAGTAGTCTACATTTGACGTTGAAGGCATAATGCCCAATATTGTGAGTTTTTGAATATTAATAGATACTATGTGAGTTTTTGAATATTAATAGATACTGAAACTTTAGATGTTTATGGTTAATGAAATTGTAATGACTCATTCTAAGTTATTAGAGTGTAAGTTATTGGAGTTGGTTATTGAACTTGTAATGTAGAAGGTGAATGATGAACTATATGTGCAGGTAAGAATTATGATAAGAAAAAATTGTTTTTTTTCTTTTAGAATAGGATGGTTATGGAGTAGATATCTTCATGTTCCTCTAAACAACTATCAGTCCTGAGACTTTAAATGGTCAAAATCAATAGGAAGAATCCTGGAATATGAGCGTCGATTATGTGTCTTGAAGGTCCTAACCTTACAGGGTAGGATTTGGGTGGGTAAACATTGTTTATCCTTGCTTTCTTTCATGTGATGTAATGTTACTGATTTCCACTTGTTAGACCTATTCAAATGATATTTGATAATTGTATTATTGACCTTGTTGTGAAGTTGATGTTGATTAAGAATATAGTGATGTTGGTTAAGAATAGATCAATTACCTATTGTTATAATGGTATATTAATTGTATTTTCTTATGTAATTGTCATACCGAATAATGTGTGTTGGCAAAGGGGCAAACCCAGGGTTCAATGATTCAACAACGCACCAACAAAACCCTAACTATCGCCTCTTTTAGCAACACATGTGAAGCAGATGAAGTCTCATCCGAGGAAGAGGCAGGAGAGGTTGTAGGACTCAAGTATCTACAACCTAGCTGGGACACAAATATGTGATCACAATACTTAATAGAGCACTTAACAGTTAACTTTCATTAGATTTTACCCTTATTCACATCGCAGATTCAAACCCTAATTACAGAGCAACGTAGTATTTCATAAGATCCAAGCATATCTAATCATTTAACACATAGCATCAAACAGATATAGCATTCATTCATGTTATTAAGCACTAAGCTACTACATCAAATGTATCTAACATACATATAGATTCAGCACTAAGCATAAACCACATCAATAGCACAAAGCAATCACAACATAGGATGTACATGGTTCACCCTAGTGTGGGGCTATGTCCACCAACTCTTCTTCTTCTTTATTATCTTCTTTCAATCTTCTTACATGCACAGAGCCACAAAACCCACTCCGCATAGGACATGAGATCTACGCGCACCTCGTCAGATCCTCCTTCCCCGAGCTAGGTCATCGCACAAAGCCTTCATACACAGTCTGCACACAAGCTTCTTACAATCACTTGCACTTAACTCTGCAAGTCTTAACACATAGTATGCACAAATCCTCTAGATCCACACTAAGTCGATTCTACTAGGCCTCCTTCTTCTTGCATCGCCTAGATATCTATTTATACATTAAAAATGGGGCCTAAACATGGGTAAACCAATGGTATGACATCCCATACCCATTACATAAACCCTAATCCCCAAAAATACTATAAAAGGGGGAGAGATCCCACGATCTCCACTTCGCCTAGGCGTTTTGTCTTCGACCAACCTGTCAAAGTCCCAAAAATGGTCAAACACGACAAAGGTTCTCTAGAACTTGGTCGAGGGTCAACAGGCCCCCAACACTCACCTTGACTTGTCCCGAGTCACTCTGACTTGGGCAACTCTTCCTCGAAGGCCTCAAGCTTGGCTCGAGCTGCCTTAACTTTCTTCTTCGCCAAATTATCCTCCTTGGAAAACTCCTGGATGAATTTCTCTGTGACCGGTCCTTCCAAGCATTGTTCCACTGTGGTGACCATTTGTTCCAAATGTGTGCCTTGTTCTTCAATCTCCTCCAAAAGTGTGCAAGTTTCATCCTGTATCGGCTGAAATCTCTGGGTCGCTTCAATGACTTTACTCTGGATGGAATGGACCTACTGTTGAATTGCGTGTTGTTCCTCTGACCTTTTCATATTCTCAACTATTGAAAGCAGTTTCAACTACGCTTGCACAGTCGATGTTTGTTTCTTTTCCTCTTGAATATGTGCTTCTAATGCTCTTAGTTATGGATCCTCTGTTAGGCACTCATAGGTCTGTGCACTACGGTTTCTAAGTAGCTTACATTCCGAGGATAATTCCTTGATTCTTTCTACTGCGCTCTTGGCAGTTTCTTCTCTCTGGTCTCGCACTTCTTGTGGAGTGCTTGGCACTACTTACAGTTCCAGTTCTACCACTCTTACTTGAAGCTATTGGATAGATTCAATGAGCTTCTCCACTTGAATCTCCATTGTGTCTTATGCTATCTGTGCGAGGCCCAACATAGAGCGAAGTTCTCTGGTGACTACCTCCTTGACTCCCATCTATTCTACGAGCAACTATTCTTTTTCCTTCTGGATCTGTTCTCTGTCCTCTACAAACTTCGCTTGGAGGTCGTCTTTCTCTTTCTTCACAACTCAATGTTACTCTAAGGCTTCCTCCTTTGCTTGTTACAAGGTCTTTGTGGCCTGTTCTTTCTCTTCCTATACATGACGAAGGCGAGCCTCTATCGCATATGTTAATATGCATAGTTGGGCAGGATCATCTCCTACTTCTATACCTTCTAATGATAATGATGGCGCTGTATAAACTGAGCGGCTCGAGTAGAGGGCTTGTTGTACCCCTTTCATCTCTGCCTCGATCTTGTTAAACATTGTCTCATGTTTGGCTTCGCTTCACTACAAAATGTCCTTTGAGGTATCTGATACAGTGGCAATGATGAGGTCAATATCATCCACCCTGAGCACAGTCTATAATGGAGGGTTATTTTCTTGTGATTTCTTCCTTGATGATGGTTTCTTCGAGGAAACCTTTCTTTTCTTGGATGTCTCAGCCTCCGTGATGGGATCCTTAGGTGGTGTCACTTCTCCATGTTCCTATTTTTTTTCTTCCCCTTGGTTCTCTTTATGGTCTACTTCGTCATCTCCTCCTCCTCCTGGTGAATCTAGTGTAGTTTCCTTTGATGCGTTGTTCATTTCCTATACTTCTTCCTTCTTCTTCCTTCCATTGTTGCTGGGTCCATCATACTCTTCTCGAGTGACTACAAGACTTTCGATGAGGTATGGGTTGGAGAGTTCTGTTTGTTTGACCAGTACAAGGAACTCTGCAAGCCATTCCTTGGTTATTTCTTCCATGTCCTCCTCTGTGATTTTGTAATAGGACTAGAGCTCTTCCTTGTGTTTATCCCCACATGCAGTGATGTAAATGAAATTCCTATCTGTGTAGAACTTTTCAAGTGAGTTGAACCTGTGTAGAGTATTTGACGTATTACGAGGGAAATATTCAATGCCCCTCTTCAATTGTAAATAATATGTGTGGAACATTGCATTGGATTGCCATTTTGTTTCCATGTCGCTTGAATACTAGAGTGTAGTGAACTTTGCGGCTAATTGTTTGGACGACTCAATTTCAGTGAAGTTCAATCTTTCCAGCATCTCCCAAGCGATGAAGGAAATGAGAATCAACAACTAGCTAAAATGAAACTCGTATCCCTAGTCATGTGGTTCACGACAATCTTTCTCCAACTGGTTGATGAGGTAGCTCGCCCAGTTCATTTGCATCCCTTCAACACATTTTCCTGCGAGGTCGACGATGAACCCCATGACCTGTGTTGGTCTGTAGTTCCTGACAAGATTACCAATGATCAACTAGCAAGCTAGGCACACTACACCATTTTGGATGGAGGCTACCTTGTATCCCTGCTTCCCCTTCTCTACATTGTCATAAGTTTATGTTATGCGCTATGCCAGGGCGCGATCTGCAGCCTTCCCTGGGTAAAAATCTTGAGGGTCGGGACCTTGCATGCTCAATCTGGTGATCCAATGGATCAGCGTTGGATCTATGGTGATGAGTCGATCCAACCACAAGTAACCACCATGGTAGCATGACAAGAGGAGTTTAACGCACGCATTAACCTCGTGATGTCTCCCGAAGTGTGGGATCTTCATCACGTTAAGGATTTTTTATCTCGCGATGTCCATGGTCCACAGCTGCGGGATTATCTTCGACTTCTTCCTCATTTTCTTTGTCAAATACTTATGTGGGGCGAGCATTCCATAGTTCTTGTGGTCTCCCAAGTTGAATTCACTGATCTTTAGCATCATAATCTGTCCTATTTGTAGTACAACTACGTGTATCCCCTTCAAGAGGTACATAGTGATCAATGTATAGTTGAAGTCCCTCAGGACGCTATCATGAATAACCACGCCAACCAGAGGCGGGATATAGTCGGGAAATATTGATGCGATGATATTTGTGTTTTCCAAGTCATCACGATGATTTCTCCATTTCTTTGTCACAGTTCGAGATGGCCCAGATCAACTTGCAATCGATGAGGAGGCTTGCAATCCTCTCGTCAATGAGGCATGTGATCCTATGGACAAGACCCTCTTATCCATAAGTTCTATTAGGATCTCCTCGACATACGTTTCTACTGCGCTAAGGTCGCTCGACATACACGCTCAAGACTAGATATCTCAGATAGGTGCACAAACACTCAAGAAAAGCAGAATGGGTGGCTAGGTCTCAATAAGCATTGCGCAAAAGAAATTAGTTCTATATGGCCTCGGATAATCACAATTTTTGAAAGTGTCCTCGGTGAAACATTCAATGAGTTAAATAGACAACATCTTAACAGACTCCTCCAACGGGTAGGAATGCCTCGATTAATATAATTCCATCTATTATGGCGTGGTTCCAATGGTCCAATAGTGAACATTCCAACAATAATTGTGTTTCTAGTCATTCTAGAGCGTCATTCTAATGGTAGGGATGCCTCCAATGATCATATTGCTTCGTCATGGTGAAGTTCCAGTTGGTGATGTTCTTCTATTCCGACGAGGTTCAAGTTTTGCAAACTTTCCTTCTACAAAGTCTTCTCTGGAACCTCCTGCAATTTTTCTATCTTTTATTTCTTCTTATTGAGATTTCTTGCTTTCTTCCCTGCGATATGCATCTCTGGATTCCTATTTCCATTCTTTTTTTTATCTACTATTAGTATAGAAACTTCTCACTGTTGAGGATCTTTCACAGGGTTCAAGGGTGATACTTTTTCTTTTACTAATTCTGGAGTAGGTTCTCTACTCCCCTACATGGATAAGTTATTTAAGCCTTCTTGTTTTCTTTCAACTTTGACATCTAAGTCTCTGTCCCTTAGTTGCTTCGACTTGTCCTCTTGTTCTTCTATTAAGTGTGTTATTCTCTTAGCCATGAAATGGTTCCCGAAAACAGATCCATTTGTTGGCATAGGGGAAAACCCAGGGTTCAACGCTTCAACAATGCACCAAAAAAACCCTATCTACTAGCTCTTTCGGCAACACCTGTGAAGAAGATGAAGCCTCACCCGAGGTAGAGGCAAGGGGGGTTGTAGGAATCAAGTGTCTACAACCTAGCTGGGACACAGATCTGTTATCAAAATACTTAATAGAGAACTTAGTAGTTAACATTCATTATATTTTACCCTTATTCACATCGCAGATTCAAACCCTAATTATAGAGCAGTGAAGTATTCCATAAGATCCAATCATATCTAATCATTTAGCACATAGCATGAAACAGATCTAGAATTCATTCATGTTATTAAGAAGTAAGCTACTACATCAGATGTATATAACATACATAAAGATTCAACACTAACCATAAACCACATCAATAGAACAAAGCAATCATAACACAGGATGTATGTGGTTCACCCTAGTGTGGGGCTACATCCACCAACTCTTCTTCTTCTTTATTATCTTCTTTTGATAATCTTACATGCACAGAGCCACAAAACCCACTCCACATAGGACAAGAGATTTGCGTGCACCTCGCCAGATCCTCCTTCCCCAAGCTAGGTCACAGCACAAATCCTTCTTACACAGTCTGCACACAAGCTTCTTATAATCACTTGCACTTAACTCTACAAGTCTTAACACATAGTATGCACAAAGCCTCTAGATCTGCACTAAGCCGATTCTACTAGGCCTCCTTCTTTTTACATCACCTAGATATCTATTTATACATTACAAATGGTGCCTAAACATGGGTAAACCCATGGGTCAACATCCCATACCCATTACATAAACCCTAATCCCCAAAAATCCCGTAAAAGCAGGCGATATCCCGCAATATCTTCTTCGCCTAGCCGTTCTGTGTTCAACCAACCTATCGAAGTCCCAAAAATGGTGAAACATGACCAAGGTTATCTAGAACTTGGTCGAGGGCCAACAATGCATAACTTTGTTAATATATATATAACTACTTCATTGTATTTGCCTACATTTGTGTTGTGAATGGAGGGACGTTTCAATTGAATTTTCACTTATTTATGTTACAGGAAAAAACCTAATATTCATAGTTCCAATATTGAACCATTTACACGTGATATTGAAAGTATACGTCTTGCAATATGGACAAAAGATGATACTTATGATTTTATTCTTTACAATGTAAAGGATGGAAACAGGTCTAGTAGTTTATTGGTTTACAATGTTGTGGCTAGAAAGCTAACATATGAGGAAAATGATTTCAAAGGAGAGATCATTAACATTTATCAAAAGCCACAAGAACTAATTAATTATCTTATAGATACATTTTCAAATGGAGGAGATTGGGTTTTGGATTTATTCTCAAGTTCAAGTAAGAATAATGATATAACATTTATAAAATCATACTTCACTCTATTATTTTTAATTTATGTTGTTTTACACTATTGAATTTAATTAATTATTTTTTATTTGGTGATTAGGTACAACATTAGCATTCTTATTACAAAAAGAAAGGAATTGCATAGCCATTGAAAGTGATGCACTGCAATACAGTTTTATTCAACAAATAATTAATGGTATTCAAGCTCTTTTAGATGAAATGCAAGAAATTGGATTGAGAAAATGAGATTTTAATGAATCAAAGGTGGAAAAAATATCAAAGGAACCTCAAGTACCATTAAGAGGTCTGCTTGGAAAACATCACTTTGGAGAACTTGTGGATATCAATAACTCAATGGAAGAGCAACATGAGCCAAATGAGCCAATGGAAGCACAAAATGATGTCCAAGAAAATGATGATGTGTCTGTTGAGAATCATGAATTCGGGATATATGACATTGTCGATTAGTTTTAGGATGCCCTTGAAGACAATGCTGAATTTTGTAAATTTTTGACGAGTTATAATTGTAATGTTTTGACTTTCAGATTTTAAAATAAGAATAAATATGCATCTATTGTTGTTTTATGATGATTTTTTTTTTATTATTTTTTTTTTACTTTTACTTTTATGTGATTTACTATTCCAAAGAAAATTACATTAAATATTGCCAATTTTTTACTATAAATCTGTAAAAATATAAAAAAATGTTAATTTTTAATACTTTTTTCCATGTTTTTGGTTCAATTTTGTCCATAAAAATGTTTATAGTGGAAAGCTTCCAAAATGTAGAGGTTTTTTGTTATAAATTTATTTCAAAAGTATATTGTTTTGCTAAAAAATTTAAAATAGTGTTATTTAGCTACAATTGTTTGCTATGTATTGAAGAAAAAATAAAAAGTTAAAAATACAATTTTACACAATATTTAAAAACTATGGCACCATGAATTAAATAATGAGACATAATTGTATGAAAAATATTAATTTCAAAAACGTAAATGATATATAACATTTTTATACATTTTTAGTATCATTAAAAATTATAAAAAATAAAATAAAAACTATTTAGAAAAAATTGAAAATAATTGGGAAAACTAGCATTTAAAAAACAAAACAAAAAAATTGATTTAAGAAAATTTGAAAATAGTTCAAAAAACAAGAATTTTAGAAACAAAATGTGGATCTATTATAGATAAGAAGATTCAAAATATCAAAAAACTACCTCAAAATGAAAAGGGGTGCTACTCGTAGCACCACTTTTCAAAACGTGGTAAAAAATGCGACCCTTGAAAAAACGAGAACTCAACAAAGTTGTCATTAAGTTGGTAATATTATTAAGTGTGGGGAGACAAAGTGAAGCACAATCAGGGACTATTAATCAATCAAAGTAGATATACCAAGTTCATCAGTTTAAGGAAATCATAAAAGTAGGTGCAAGCATTAAAAAGAGTATCAATCCCATGTTGGAATATTCACTAATACTGAGAAGGGGGGTGAATCATTATTGAGAACTTTTTACAATTTTAATCACAACATGTAAACATTAAATTTTCAATAATGTATCACTTATCATTGCATTTAGGATATCATAAATATATAACCACATATACACAATACAAAAAAATTTACATGGAAACCCAAATGGGTGAAAACCACAAAATGCTTATATATATATATATATATATATATATATATATATATATATATATATATATATTGAAGATTATATCCAATGGAAGCACTAGCTCAAAGGAATATGCAACTCCACTGAAAGAACCAACTTGCTATCTAAAGACACCAATATTCCACTGCACCAACCAACCACCCTTGTTTCTCAGGCACCAATCTGAAGGATACTTTGATCCCCTACCTTTCATGAACCTACCACCCTTAAATATAAATGAGAGAATCAACTTGTCACTGTGTTGACGAGATATAATGACATGCTCAAGAAGGTAAGGATGAACGCTTGATGCCAGGTCCCAGTTAGACCCACTCTCGTTTGGAATAGTGTTTCTGACCAAACTTTGGCCTGGTTACCAATATAACTAACTTACTAACTAAATATGAATATGAGAACCAAAAGTTTCTCAAATGAATTAAAAATCTAATTACCATACTTTGTCCTGGTTACCAATATAACTAACTTAAGCATGGCTAGAAAAGGGAGTCGGGGTTGCGCCATTTGAGCCCATTCTCTTGGGAAAGATTGGTGTTGAGGGATTATAGACCATCCATGGTTTTGGTATACACCATGGTCCTATCCAGTAGCGTAATATCCTCCTCCAAACTGATTTATAAGAGGTTGTATGGGCATCATACCTATAGGAGCGGAATAGTGAGTATCACAAAAATTACCCCCATATTGAGGAGCTTCAATTTGGGGGTTTCCCATAGCGTGAAACTGACTCCCTCTGGGTGGAAATCTAGAGGATAGAGGTGGAAATCAAAATCGACATGGAAGTAGAAGGGGAAAGGAAATATTATAGGAAGTGGCTTGTCCACCCGGTTGAGTACTCCATCTAGGATCATTGAGACTAGGATTAGACCTGGAAGAGAAAGGAGTTTGGCCTCCAACTATAGGAGTCATTTGGGGAGTTCGATCTCCACCAAAAGAGAGAGGAGTATACGAAGGAGCCATGCCCCCAAGTCCAAGACTAGGGTTTGCATTATTCGCTCGAATGAAGGATGAAAGTTTCAACATCATATTGGGCATACAAAAAGAAAAATGGTTAGATATCGAAGGCATGGACTAAGAATTGTATCTCGACATACCAAAAAGAGACTTGAAAGGGTTCGTTACTATGGGTTGAGTAGAAACCATAGGTTGGGTAGGAGTAAGGACGAGAACCTTCGACACTACAACCACAACGTCTGAAGGAGTTGAATGATTCCCATTAACCACATAAGGTATAGGAGTCGAGGGACTCCTAGTGTCATTTGGACTCCACTCAGTACCCATAACTGGATAATCACATGTCTTGGAGGTGGAGATATGTGTACCACGTCTATTAAATTTACACCTCTTAGGAGGAAACTTCGGTAAAGACTCAAACTGCGATGGTAACTTCAACAAATGGGGAGACATGCGAGGAGTCTGGTATTTCTCCACGATCACTCAAGACTTGAGATATAAAACCAAATCCTAGGGCCAAATAACAATCAAAGAGCACACCAAAATAAAGAAAAAAGACCAAATGCACAAAAACAGGATATAGTAGTTAAAAAGGGCCTTCCTCACTAGAGTAGGTATGCCTCACCCAAGAGGGGTCTGAGACTCCATTCAAAATATTGGAGGTATCAGAATTAGTTATAAGGTCCCTCGTGGTCTTAACAATGCAGTTGGTCAGATCCCCCCGAAGAGGTAATCCTCCATAAAGGTTGTGTGTTGTCCGACCCTTATCTGACTCAGGGTAGCTGCAGAATAACCCCTGCAAGTAACCTATGTGTCTACCTATGTCAAGAAACTAGAGCCAACACGATATAACCAATGCATAGGAGAAAAGTCGTAAGTCTGGTCCACCATATGGGCAGGGTAAAAAAGCCCAAAATATTGAAAGAAATGCCTCTCATAGAGTTAAAGTTACTAGCAAGACCCCCATATAAAAATGAAACCACGTGAATATCTCTGACGCTAAGAAGGTATTAGAGGGTTATCTCTGCAACCAACTTCATGCAACCTCGTCCTTAACTCAAGTGTGAGTGGAGCCTCCTGACATCACTAATTACACAATGGATTTCACCACTCCCTTAGTTAGACACAAATGTTTAGTTTAATATCTTTGGAGAAGTTTACTCAAAAAATCATATTCCAAGGCCCTATATAATATGCTTGTTTGTGTACTCTAAAAAATAAAATCGTTTCTAATCAATTTTAGTTAATTAGTGTCAGTTTTAATGGATTTTGTTTACTCAATAGGTATGGTTGTGAACTGATGATATTATGACTCAACATATCAAAGAAATGAATATAAAAATAGTGCTAAGCCCTAATCTTAAATTTTCAAGAGATGGTATGCTTCACATGCAACTTTCAATGCAACTTCTACAATTTCAATAAAATGTGATCTTTCCAAATGTGTCAAGATCAATATTAGATAATCAAAAGAGAAAATTCCATAATGAAAAATGAGAAAAAAAATTCTATTTTTGATATAAAGAAAAGAAAATGCAAGGACTAAATAACAGCTTCGCACACAGACCCTACTTCAAGAAAAAAGATACAAGCCAAGCAGGATACTAGGAAGAAAAAAATCAGACCAATGTGCAAGGACAACCAATGAAAAAGATGATAAGAAAGAATATTGCACGAAAATTCAACAATAAGAAGGTTTCCTATCATGTTGTAAGAACTCAACAGTTAGCAGAGATACCCAAGAAGACTCAACAACCAACCAAACTCACCTAGAAAACACCAAACTCATCAAGTAAGATAAAAAGTTGATGTACGTGACTGTTTGACAAAAGCTTGCATGCAGATGCGCCCTATAGAAGGACAACTCATGTATGTATGCGTTTGTCAAGGTGAAACCCCCGTATATGTAGTAAAACATTGCCAAAGCAAGTATTAGGCCAAGAAAATCAAATGAAAATTAAAAATAGGTTGTCAAGCAATCAGGTGACAAGGAAACTCAGGCTAACAGAGAGCAAGTCAAGGAGAAAAACACTCCAAACCCCAAACATAAGATCGTACCCCCAGTATGGTCACCAATTATGTTATGAGGAAAATCTCTCTATGGCATGGGGTAAACCATAACACATGGAATGACTGCAGAAATTAACTCTAATCCCAAGTATGATATAGAAATGAAAATGATAACAAGACAAGATCAAGAGCCTATATCGTCTGAACATTTGATGAATACTACCATTGAGCATGAAACTCAAATATTTATACCTGCAACTTGGCCCCAACAACCAAGATACGCAAGAATATGGTGATAATATATAATGTTAGCACATAAAATAACATAATCCATTAACATACATGACAAATACGCCCATGGAATAATAATTCAAACATTTGCAAGATACCAATTAGATGAGAAATGAGTATTTCTATTAAAATAATTAGCAGAAGTGTATAAGTGACAAAATTTTGTGTCATTACGTCTCAGAACTGAGAAAGTAAGTCCCTTTTCGTTGGGCCTCCACAACTTCAATCCTCCACCAAATTAAATATCATATAAAGGCGACTGTTACACGTCAAAATTACTCAGCTGGATAAGTGTCGCATGTTCCTCTCAATTGTCGTAAGTGTCGCATCTTCCTTACAACTTTCGCAAGTGTCACAAGTTTGTCACAAGTGTCGCAAACTATGTTCGAGCATGCTTCCATGCCAACGACACTAAGGAGACACTTAGAACACCTCATGTGCTTGATTTGAAGAAGAAGAACTGGTTTACCAAAGTCAAAGAACTCTTAACACCTGAAGAGAGCCCTGAAACAAAGGTTTTGAGGGGGAGCGCTCCCCTATATCAGCTTTAGGGGTGTTGGCACTCCCCTATAAGGCTTCAGGGAGCGTTATAATGCTCCCCTGCCCCCTCTGAAGGAGCGCTACTCATCTTGAAGGCGCTGGCACTTCCCTAAAGCTTACCAGGGAGCGCTACAGCGCTCTGATGCCCCTTCTAAGGGAGTGCTACCTAATCTGAGGCAGTAGTTGGCCCGTTGAGGAGAATAAGGGGAGGATCTTTCAAGATTAGGAGGTAGTTGTATTCGAATTCCTGGTTTCATCAAGAGATCCCTGATCTAAAGAGGAATTTCCCAACTTGTTCTAAATATAACTCAAGAGGTTAAGCTCCTCTTAACCTATATAAGTAGGCTCTATGATGGTGGAAAGAGGGGGAGAACTGCTAGCATGAAACCTATGATCTTGGAGGAAACACACAATCAGCCAGAAGAGAGTGATTAGTGAAGCTGTTGTTATCCAAGTTATGGATTTTTCAGGCGAGGGTTAGACGAAGAGGACTTGACGAAGCTGTCGCATTTGCATCTACGATTGTAAGTATTGTTGTCGTTATTCTCATTAATATGACACGCTTGGCCTGTTTCTTTCTAGTTTGTGTCTAATGTTACATGAACTTATCATTGATTAATAGATATGTTTTCAAGCTAAATTCAATAGAGTAGGAAGTGGTTGTATCTTATTTGTCTGCAGAACTCAGCGAGGAGCAAAGGATTGGAGCGCAACTCAGAGTGTGCAGGGACAAACGTCGATAAAAATGTACTTATTTTATCCTTCCTTCTCATGTGTTAGTTTAGATAGATTTGAAAGGAAGTCAGTGTCCACGTTAAACATTTTCTGTCTAGAGTTAGGGTCAAGCTCTTAGAGGCGATCTACCTATCCGCAGGGAGATTTTCCTACAACAGAAACTGGCGACTCCACTGGGGAGATAGCCTCAAATCGAAACTCCTTGTTTTGATTTCTCCTCATTGACCTAGTTTTACCCCTTGATTGTTTCAGAGCTAGTTCAATCCTCTTTTGATTGGTTTCATGAGCTGATTGGCTCTCAACCCCATCATACTCAGCCTAATTGTCGGAATTGAATTGCAATTTTTTTATTTTTTGACATTTTTGTGATTTTTTGACCCTGTCACCCCTATCCTTGTGTTAACAAAGCCCCAACACTCCCCCATAGCTTTGCAAAGAGCGCTATAACGCTCCTTGCCTTTGGAAATAGAGCACCAGCCCTCCTTTGGCCCAAAAAACCTTCCAGAATTGCTTTTTCTGGGTTTTGCCTCTGTGTCTCTTCTGTTAGGTAACCTTGTGAGTCAATGCCTCTTCTCTTTCAGCCTTGACATCTGTCTTTTTGAAGAACGAACATCTTACTATTTGGATTTTGTAGCCTTCTTCGCCATTGTTGTTGAGTTTTTCTGTCATTTGGAGTTTGAAGACCCATGTATTGTCTTTCTCTCTGTTTAACTGAGTAAAAACCATGGTGAAGGTCATCAAAGGCCTATAGACCTCTTCATCTTGATTTTAGTCAAGATCATTGTTCTTCAACTTTTTCTTTTGGGTGTGAAGTTTGTTTTTTCTCTTTGATTGTTTCTTTTCTTTTTCTTTTTGTTTTAATTGCAATGAAAGGGTGTATTGTTTGTATGACTTTTGCTTGTGCTAGTTTGGTTTTCATTCATACAAGAACATAATTAGTAGGATGAGCATTGTGTTGAATTGATCATTATTCATATGCAAACAATAAAAAGCATCTTCAAGATTGATTGTGCATGTTAGAAGGCATATCAAAAGTTTTAGCATTACATCAGGATTTGATTGGAAAAAAGAATTGTTTGAGGACACTCCTTATTTGTGCTTGTTAGTGAAAAGAACTTTCTCTCTCCCTTAGATAGATGTTCATCGAAAAGAAATGACTAATTATCATATTTGATGCATTTTTTGGCACTGAGTCATCATTCCATTCGTTTCACTTCCATCCACCCCTTTTGTGTAAAGAACATCCATAAAATCAACGCTAATTAAAATTTATTTGGAGCTTTTTCTTTTCTAGGATCCTCCACCAACAGTAGACTAGGCTTAGTACTTTGGATTAGGCTGTGAGCATGACTCTCTAAAGTTTCCAAATCAAACATTACCATCCTGAGTTAGGGAGAGTCAAATCCAATTATCGTATAAGTCTGCCTGGGATCCCCCTCTCACACAGGGTTTACACACGAGGTCGCATTCGGGTGAGCTACGGGGACTAACCCTCCGTGGTTTAACTGATTGTGGTGGTAAGATTGTATTATGGGGGTCACTTTGCGGTAAATCCACAATTAATGCGTGGAAGCCTTTTAGTTGATTTCAGGCTTGATACCCTTCCCGTACGTTCGGATCAGACTGTCGACTGTTCCCGCCCAGGGGCTAACTGTGAATTGGTAATGTTAGTGGCCATAATCTTTAGGGTCTTACACAAGGTGATGGTGACGGGAAGTCTCACTATACCTAGAGCAGACATTGGTCAAACTCACTCGGGCTCCTTGGAGGGTAAATCCACAATTACTGTGTGGAAGCTTGCATGAAGGCATAAGTCCGTTAAGCAGGTCACCATTGTAACTTCTCCACCCTATCCCCACCCCTTCTAGACTTGATCATGCGATGTTGGATTTCATCACAAACTAGTACGGTCATCAAAAGAAGGTCATGTTTGCTTGGTTGTGATTCTTAGATTTTTTAGCGTGTGTTGTTTCTTTTTGTTAGTTGGCCATAGATATCTTTCGCCGAATCTTCTTCACCAACATCGACCCTCCATGTCGCTCGCGGAGGCTACAGGGACTTCCTCCAGAAAATATGGAAGGAAACACCCCTTTACCCCCCCATTCTATGGAGGAATATCCTCAACAGAGCGAGGTTCAAAATACTACAACTTCCCAGGAAGAAGTTCCCATTCCTTTGGAGAATTTTCGAATTGTTTCAGAATCTCTGGAAGCTTACCGCATTCCGGAGGGATACGAACGACAGATCCTCCACCTGAATTCCGCTGGATAATTTGTTGTCATCAATCCTTCTAACATTCTAGCTGGGTCTTCTCAAAACCCTTTAGCCAATGACCCTTTTTGGACCGCAGACATTGTTTGAAGTCCACCACGCTTGGTGCGAGATCTTTATGGAACAGGAGAAGGTGTCGACGTACCTTTTTCCTACACCGTACCTCCAAATCATTTCACCGGTACCACCACTTTTATAGCCACACCACCCGTTGGTCCGAACACACCGTCCGTTGGCCCAAGGTCTACTATTCCCCTCCAGACGACCCATTCTACAATGGTCCCACACATTTCGACTATCCCCGCCGGTAACGTGATGGTTAATCAAGCCCCGATTGGCACACCCGTAACACCAATACCTACACTCCATTTTGGATTCAGGGCACTTAATGCTTCCACTGCCACCACTTCCCAAACTACCACCCAAGTTATACCGGGAAGTTCCATACCTATCCAACAACCTGGAGGGACCGGTCTTGGTGGTCCTAACCCGCTCGACGGCATCATTGATGTCTGGCTCTCAAATCCTGGGAAATCTACCTCAAACTAGGGGGCATCCTCCCACCGGAGGACAAACTCCATTTGGAGGGAACCCCAATGCTAGGGGGAATCCTCCCACCGGAGGAAAAATTCCATTCGGGGGGCACCCTCATGTCGAGGGGCAGTCTCAATCCAGAGTCTACCATCAACCACATGAACAAAATGTGTCTGCCGCACCCAATCCGTGGAACGTACTTTTTCAAGGAAACCCACAATCCTCGGCAGGACAAAATGTTCTGACTCCACAGCAACCCCCTTATGGGCAAATGCCAAACCCAACCTATAACCCACAAAACCCATCCGGTTATCCTCCTCTCACACATGCTTCTCAAAACATCTCAAATCCTTTGTACCTTGGTCAAAACCAACCTCATATGAGAGGGCCCACTAGTTATAATTACACACATAACCCAATATTGGGCCCCACTGGTGTCCCTTTGCCACACCAACATTACCCACAGGTTAACTGACAACTACCTTTTCTAGCTACCCTGGATCTTCCAGACTTGTCTCAGTTAACAAATGATCCTATTTATCATTCTCCAGTTTGGCCAGCTATTCCAGCTAAACTTCCTTCTGATATCCCAAAATTTGACGAAAAGTCTGGAGAAGACCCGAACAACCACGTAATGACTTTCCATTTGTGGTGTTCATCCAAATCCCTCATGGATGATTCGATTCGTTTGCGTCTTTTCCAAAGAACACTTACAGGTTCCGCGGTGAAATGGTATATTGAATTACCATCCGCATCTTTTCACGATTTCAACTCCCTTCCCATATCCTTCCTCACGCACTTCCAACTACCCATTTGATACGAGACAAGTATTGAACTATTAACCTCCCTTCGTTAGACAACTTCCATACACATCTCCGACCATATTCATGAATGGAGACGAAGACGAAGGCTAATCAAAGCGGTCATTCCTCACCAATTGTTAGCGGAATGGTTCACGAAATCATTGTTGCCCCAGATTGCTCGTGATGTTTCCATGGGTGGTGTAGTCACCGAGGAAGAAGCCATTGCCCAAGCTCAGTACTTAGACTTAGTCTATTCAAAATCCGGTACTCTATATGAGTTGATACCAAACGCTACCCGTTCCACTAACAATCTATCCAAACCGTCGACTGCTTCGCATGCGAATGGAGTTATTGGCTCCGTCAAAACCATATCTACTACCTAGTCTACTGGAACGATTCAGCGGCCCACCTCAATAGCTGCTCCCAGCTCGACTACACCCTCTTCTATCCCCCCATCAAACTCAAGTCTCTGATGTGAATGCGGTCCAGTCAACCCCTTCACAACAACTTGGGGGCAAGAAGAAAGAGAAAAACAAACCAAAGAAGAACAATAACAACGAACAACCCAAGACCCAACCGCAAACTCCTGCTGCCGAAAAATAACCACAATGAAAACCAGAATTTTCATGTCTCATTTGTGGTGACGATCACTACACTTGAGACTTCCCACATCGCGATGAAGTGGCCAAACTTTTCAAGGGAAATTCACAACCCGCTGTGCTCACTCAGCTTTTTCCAAAGCAACAATCTTTGGTTGCACAAACCCCCATGCCGGGGGGCAGTTCCAACCAACCCCATGATAAGGCCTCGACAAGTGCCCACATTTACATGTTTAACGGAGTTAATCTAACCACTCGCTCTGCGACATATGACACGCCAGTAAAACCTGATAAGACGAAGATTGCTAACAGTTCTCCATCAGACCCATTTCCATCCTCCGTCAATCCTCCGTCTGTTAGCCCTCCATCCAGGCCACTCCAGATTGAGAAACCTTCTTTTGACTCCATCTTACGCCCTCCTAAGAGCACCATTCAGAAATCTACCTTCCATCCTAATTCACGGGCTGCCCAAAATTACAACATTGTAGAAGATTTGGCCCAAGCCCCATGTGCCATGTCCACCTTGGAAGTTCTACAACATTGCCCAAGCCAACGTAGAACACTCTTAGCTGCCATCAGTGCTTTTGATCCTGAGTCATCAAACAACCTCACGTTTAATCTAGATGATCATCAACCGCGACTCTCCCACCAGCTAGCTTTCCAAATCGATGTTGTTGTTCACAATCAACAAATCCACCGGACTATCCTAGATGATGGAGCCTCCACCTGTGTCATGTATCTATCCTGTTGGAAAGGTTTGAAATCACCAGCCCGTAATAAATCCGCTACCATGTTACATGCCTTTGATGGACGAGGTTTTCATCCTCACGAATTATTACAATCCTTAGGGGTAAAATCATGAAGCTGGGTAACACTTTCGTGACAATCGGGTCTCCAAAATTTCTAGCGGCAATTTTTCGGCCGAACAAATGTTACTTTCAGCCGAAAATTCTCACGTCAAATTTAACGGTGCCGTCAAAATTCATGTACAATGTTTTTTCAATGAACTATTTTCCCACGGTAAGAATATTTCGGCCGAAATACTTTTCGGCCGAAACGTTTATTTTTAACGGATTCCGTTAAAAACTAGGTTTCGACCGAAAGAATATTTCGATCGAAAACTTGAAAATGGGACTGTTTGCAGGAAACTGCAAATTCTCTCCATCTTACTTCATCTTTGGAGGTAGCGGACTCCTAAAAATACTCAGAATTTAGTTTGAGAATTGATACCAACATTTTTAAAATTGAATCTACTTTCATTGGGTATAATTTGTTTTCATTTTCATTTTTTTTTATCTAATTTTATTTAATTTTATAAAAAAATCACTGCATAATATTTTTAGGTGAGATTCTGATTTGGTGAAATGAAAAAACCGTATCTCTAAAAATACACAACGGAAAATTATAGAAAAATTATATTCATAATTGTTAAAATGTTCTCGTCAAAAGGGTATTTTTATATTTTACTTTTAAGTAAAAATTAAGATAGATACATGTTGTAGAAAAACACGTGTTTAAAATATGCAACGTTTTCAACTTGGTCAACTTAA
>ML777779.1:249387-260619 GCA_009831015.1 Picea engelmannii
TCATTCATTTCATATTTAACGAACATACTGTTAAACAATTGTAAAATTGACATATCAAATCGTGATAAAAAAAAATTGAAAAATAGTCATTGGAAAGCTAACAAAATTCTTCACAAGTTTTGTTTTTACTGTAAAGTGAAATTAAAAATAAAAAAAATACTTTTGTATGCCGGAAGTTGAAAAAATTGTGAAAATACAGTTTTTTTTGTCATAAAACAAGCAAAAGTGTAACCCACCTTCATGATTTTACCCTTAGTTGTTCAGTTGGGTGGAAAAACTGTTACAGTTGACGTCGAGGTGGTCGATGCTCCCCTCGATTACAAATTACTACTTGGAAGAAGTTGGTTCTACGCTATGACTGTCGTCGCCTCGTCGGTGTTTCGATGTGTACAATTCCCCCATCAAGGAAAATTTTTTATCATCGATCAGCTCGATTTCTGTACACCCGACACTCGCATCCCTGTTACCAACAACATTCCCTTTTGGGGAGACCACCCAGTTACGTATGAAAGCGTTGGTGTTGGCTTATTGAAAGATTCTAGCCTCATGGGTACTTTCCCTACACCACTTCCACCTACCGCACATCATATTGCCACCGTCAATATGATCTCGACTATGCCTTATCAATCCTTAGAATCTTCTGACCCTTGGATCGTGCCTATTCCCTTGGAATTCGATTTGCTCGGTGACACTATGCCACCTAGCCCAGCCGAGGCCGCATACGTAGCCATTCAGTCTGCCTCTCCCTTTTTGAACACTTCACATTCATTGGCACCCGATACTTACTTGGTGCCCTCCTAGTTGGATTCCCTGTCATCTGTCGTCGATTACATTTCCCATATCTTTCCTTCGAATGAATCCATCATGGAAATGCTGAACAATGAAAGTCTGCCCTGGGATGATAACCACCATCAATCCTCTTTTCTTCCACCTTTGGAAGAAATCCACCAAGACATACGATCTGTCTTCCCTCCCGATGTTACTGAAGCTCCGCAATCTCCTATCCTCACACAAGATACTCTCTCTGAGGGGAACATGGGTAACATCTCTACTATGATCACGATCGACATTTCGATCAAAGAAGGTGTTGTGGAAAACCTTAATTTAGGTGCTAATTGCACACCCGCCGAAGTGGTCTCTTATACCGCTTTGTTCAAAGAATTTTGCGATGTCTTCACATGGAGCTACGAGGAAATTCTAGGGATCGACCCTTCAATCATCGTACATGAAATCAAAACCTACCCTAATGTGAAATCGGTTCGACAGAAACTTCGCCCGGTTCATCCCAAGAAGATCGCAGCTATAAAGGCAGAAGTTGAAAAACTTCTAAAATCTAGCTTCATCTATCTCGTCCCTTTAACCGAATGGGTTTCCAACCTTGCTCTGGTTTCTAAGAAACAAGGGACCATCCATGTTTGCGTTGACTATCGAGATATCAACAAAGCTTGTCCCAAGAACAACTACCCTATGCCCTTCATCGACCAAATCATCGACAATTGCGTAGGGAGCGTAATCTTCTCTTTCATGGATGGCTTTCCTGGATATAACCAGATTGAAATCTTGCCTGCAGATCAACATAAGACAGCCTTCATCTTCCCTTGGGGTACTTTCACTTACTGAAAGCTACCTTTTGGCCTTAAAAATGTTGGGGCTACTTTCCATCAAGCCATGTCATACGCTTTTCATGACATCAAACATATAGCAGAACCGTATCTCGACGATTTACCTGCCCATTCACTAAATCGATCTGATCACATTGATCATTTACGAGCAATTTTTCTTCGATGTAGGTTCTACCATATTCGTTTGAACCCACACAAATGCATTTTCGCTGTTGAATCTAGTCGACTCCTCGGTTTCATTGTCTCCAAAAACGGGATCAGGCTGGATCCCTTAAAGATCAAGGCCATCTTAGCCTTACCCGCACCCACCAATTTAACCCAACTCCAAAGTTTGCAAGGCAAAGCAAACTTTCTTCGTCGTTTCATCTGCAACTATGCCAAGATCACTAAAGGATTTATGCAGTTACTGCAAAAGAACGTCCCTTTCATCTGGGATGCAACCGCCCAATGGTCATTCAAAGATCTTAAGCACGCTTTGACCCATGCACCTTTGTTACATCCTCCCGAATATACAAAGGATTATATACTTTACTTGGCTGCTTCCACTTCCACCATTATGATGGTGTTAGTTCAAGAAGACCCCAACGGCGAAGAACATGTGATTTATTATCTGACCAAGAGTTTATCTGGACCCGAACTCAGATATTTATATGTTGAGAAATTGGCTATGGCAGTCGTCATCCCTGTCCAAAGGTTTTGCCACTACATCTTGTTACGCACCACCACGGTAATCGCAGACTCTAACCCAATGTATCACGTCTTGACACGTCAAGTACTTGGGGGCAAATATTCAAAATGGATCGTTATTCTTCAAGAATTCGATCTTGAGTTTACGAAGGCTAAAGACAAAAAATCCCTGGTGTTTGCCGAGCTCATCTGTGCTCTCGCTTGTGCCGATGAAAACATTGAACCTAGAGATTCTCTCCCCGATGAATCTCTCTTCCTCATTAGCACCTCTGATCCTTGGTACAGAGACATTCTCCTCTACCTTCAAACCCAATGTTTTCAGCCCAACATCTCTCGCAAAGAGCATTGGCACATCCATCACCACTCTCGTCGTTATATCATTCTCGATGACACTTTATATCGTTGTGGTATTGACACCATCCTTCGGCGATGTCTGATTCATGAGGAGGCTGAACGTGTTTTGAACGATTGTCACCTTGGCACCTGTGGTGGTCACCTTTCCAAGATGGACACAGCCCAAAACATCCTACGTGCCAGCTACTTTTGGCCCTCAATTTTCAAAGATTGCATCGAGGCTGTCAAAAAATGCCCACCCTGCCAAATCTTTAACAAGAAGGCACACACCCACCCTATGGCGCTACATCCCATTATCACCATCAAACCCTTTGCCAAATGGGGTATCGATTTCATGCAGTGTAAGCCTACCTCAGCCGGGGGGCACGGTTACATCATCGTCACCATCGATTACTTCACCAAATGGGCTGAGGCTATGCCTACCTTCCTGAATGATGGTCGTACTGCAGCTCTATTCCTCTTCAACCACATCATAACTCATTTTGGTGTACCACGTGCCATTGTCATTGACCATGGTGCACACTTCAAAAACCAGATGATGAGCGAGTTACATGTCAAATTGGGTTTTCTCCATGAAAACTCATCCCCTTACTACCCTCAAGCGAACGGACAAGTCGAGGCTATCAACAAAGTCCTAAAAACCATGATCCAACGCATGGTAGGGGAAAACAAAACATCATGGAATTTACAATTGTTCTCCGCTCTCTGGGCCTATCACACCTCTGTGAAAACTTCAACTAGATTTACTCCTTTCCAGTTGGTCTATGGCATTGAATCTGTCCTACCAATTGAGTGTGAGATTCCATCACTCAAACTAAAATCGAACTCCTACCCCATACTTCTGCTGAAGAAGAACGATTCTTGTATCTATCCAAAATGGATGAAACACATCGCGATGTTGCTCTCACCAATGAGGCACATCATAAACGAATTAAGAGTCAATATGAAAAATCCGTCCAACCTCGGACTTTCGTAGAAGGAGACTTATTCCTTGTTTACGACCAAGCTCATGATAAATTGGGGACAGGAAAGTTAGAACCCATGTGGCACAGTCCTTACATCATGAAACGTGTCCTACATAAAGGTGCCTACGAATTAGTTGATCATGATGGAATTTCTCGAGGAGAGCCCCGAAATGGGATTTACCTTAAGAAGTACTATGCCTAGATCACCTAGCATCTGTACTTTGTACACTATTGTATTTTAGTTTGGTGTGTCTATTTATTTCGTGTGCTCGAGTCTTTACCGTTGCCACTCATGACTCTGCCTATGTTTTCATGCGCAGATGTCTTCTTCCTTTCCTATATTTTTTGGGTTCGCGGATGGTGCTAGCCGACATACCCAGAACATTGCTTCGGCAGCATGGGTTATTTATCAGTTTGACGAGGTGGTGAGTTCAGGAGGCATCTATTTAGGACCAGCAACCAACAATATGGCAGAATATCACGCTTTCATCGAACTGTTGACCCAAGCCTCCTCCCTAGGTATCTCTCGTATCATTATTTACTTAGACTCCCAACTCGTGGTTTATCAACTCAACCGTATCTACGCTATCCGTAGTCCTATCCTGCTATGTCTACACTTGTAATTTCATCGTCTTGAACAAATGTTCGATTACATTGAATATAGACACATTCCAAGAGAACTTAATAGTGTTTCAGATTCATTAGCTAATTATATCATGGATTGGTATCTTGCCCACATATAAGATTTAAGGAAAGAAAAACTGTACATTACATGTAAATTAAAACACATCACAGACATCATCATGTACAAATCATTGGCGTTGTAAAAACTTGAAACTGTATATATATATATATATATATATATATATATATGGCGTGACTAAAATGTTTGTATTACATCAAAAAGTATGTAGAAGAGCAAAACATTGGGTCTTTCCACCCATACAACGTTGCCTGAAAAGGCATACAAAAATACGATCACTGGAGAGACTCTAATCTCCCCGCACTACATTGTGCTGTGAGTAACACACCACTGCGTGCACTACGCGCCTCAATAGAGAATTGATATTCTCTGATACTCCTACAGTGTGTCGTTGCAGATGTAAAGGCACTTCTCCCCTCCGCAAAGGGGGAATGTCCATCGTAAGGCCCTGGAGGTTTCTCTCAATCTCCCGAAGACCCATCACTGGTACTGTCGAATCTGCTGCAACCAGGATGCCCCCACAACGTCCTGGTACTGGTATATCAGCCGGATGCACTGCTCCCTTGTCTACGTGTTGAAAAAAATCATCTATTAGGACTCTTCTACATACCCAAAAAAATATATATACACCAAAAACTTAAAAAAAAAAAAAAAACTAGACAAGGTATGGCTCGGTCTCTTACCTGACTCATCCCAGTCTTCCCCCACGGGAAAAAATCAAGTCCATGCTCTCGCGAAAATATACCTCATCATAAGGGAAGTCCTCTATCTAGAGGTACTTTCGTCTCAGCCAGGCAAAGAAATCGCCAGTGAAATGGAACTTTGACTCCGATACTAGCCTTGGAGATAGACTAGTCCACCTCTCCATCCTAGGTTCATCCACTGGTCGCACCGCCAGTGCTATCCGAGGCTGCATCTGAGGGATGTGCTCTAGAAAAAATGAGACCAAAAATGAGCCGTAACCAAACTGCTTCTGTCCAATCCTGCATCGTGAGATCTGTTCCTTCACATTTCAAAGGAACGCTGCACTCCAGTTGAACAGTGTTGGTTCCAAACACTGAACACTATAAGCCACCTGTGATCTTGATGCCAGATGAGAACTAGTGCTTCCTGTCACACTCATGATAGCAAACAGTATAGACCGGAGGGGAAAATCTCAAATATCCTTGATAGGGATTCTACCCCCTACCAGCCTTGCTCCTGGGATGCATTGGCGTGCCAAATACATGTCCACTTGTTCAGGTAGCACCCGCTGCCTGGAGAACAATATAGGGACCCCTCTTTTTGAGAGGTCGGTCAAAAAGTACACATCTTCTAACTCAACGTTTAAAATTTGTGTGCCGATTTGGAATCCTTGTTCTGCAACATCCCATAGGCCAATCATATGCTCAAGCAATAAAATCTCTTTCTTCATCTTTTGCAACTTGAAGAATTTGAGCAAACCACAAGCTCGCAAAGCGACCCGTGTACAAGGACTCCGTAAGGCGTCTAAGTCATCCATCTCATGTTCCCTCTCTTTCCATTCAATCATGGTCGCCGAAGTTATCTACAAAACAAAAAAATCAAGAAATCCGTTATTTCCACGTTTTGGCAATTTCGGTGATTTTCAAAAGCAATTTAAAACATGAAATAATATGCCCACATCATTTAAAAGTAACCACACACTCTTTTTAACCACTACTCCCTCTCTTAAGAATTCAACATTCATCAAACAATGATAAAAACGTTTAAGAAGATCAAAACGATTTTATGGCTGCGTGGGCATGCGTGGGGGATTTCTCATGGATTCTTTGCTAAAAAATGACCTATCTAATTGACTTCTAGGGAATTGACATCTTAACCATCCTTTCCTAGAACGTTTTTGCAAAAAAAATCCCGTTTTCCCATTGATTTTCAAAGAGGACGATTTGGTTCTAATTGGGGCGACTTAGGGCTTCGTGTTTTAAAATAAATAATGCTATGAAAATGAATACCAAACCATGCAATTGAAAGAGCACGAGATGGACACCTACCTGGTTTGAACAGCAAGAGAAATGGTCGACCATAGCTCAGGCATCGAACAAAACAAGATCCACTTCAAACCGAGAATCTCCACTACTCCAAAATCCTTGCAAAATGAAATGGTAAATGAAATTTCAAATCAATTGTTATTTATAAATTTTCATTTTTCATAAGGTATATTCATTTTTTTGGTTTCTCTAATGACATAATGGCTTCACTAAACCCTGGTTTGTAGTTTTGATATCGCAGGTTTCTTGGCAGTCCTGATGGATTATTCACCTTGTCACACTTACGAGCATAGTCTTAGTTCGTTCTCGAGCTCGATAATATGAGAACGTAACCGGGTAAACTTTTATCTCTTTTTTGGACCCATACGGATACGAACATATGAAAAAGGAGCCCCCCTGGAGTCTTCTTTAAACCCTTTTCATACTCTCTAAATATGAAAAGATTGTCGAGTGACCTTGCTTCCTTTCACACTCGTTAAAAGGTAAGAAAGGGCGTCTTTCGAGCGATAGTTTAACCCTTTTTCGGTCTCGTTGGACTACTGTGCAAAAAAGGAACTGAGAGAGTTATCTTTTAAGTTTTTTTCCAAACTCTGTAATCCCAAAAAACCTTCGAGTTTTCTGTCCTTGGACTCGTTAAAGCACACATTGACAAACCCATATGGGACTGAACCCTTACTTCTTCCGGTTCCTTAAAAAAAGGAAGAGGAACTTACCGAAGGTGATTTATATCGAGCATGTGTTATCCTCCTCGAGCTCATTAAATCAAAAAGAGGTACTCATCTATTTGGATGGGGGGAAAAAATGAAAGGAGCAAGCCAAGCAGTCTATTGAGAACATCATCCAGCACTTCTTAGAGTCACCCTTGAACATGGCACTTTGTCATTTGCACATATCATAGTCCGTTGAACCTATGCACTGAGCCAATCCTTCGAGTTCCTTTCACTCCTTTGGGTCACCCGACGCAAGTCACAACACCCACTGCAAAGTTTTGGTCCATGTCATGTTTTACTGTTGTGCCTCAGTGTTCAAGCGAAGTATCCGCCTTGAGAGTCAACCATCCCAAATATCTTGTCTCAAAACCTATGTCAATCCATGTCCATTTGATCTTCCAATTACATCTCCATGTCTGTTTCGTGTCATTGATGGGGGATACATCAAGGCCCTCCCTCGACGAGTCTATTCCTGTCGACTCCAACACATCATCCGGGAATCAGACTTAGAAACCAGTTAGTACCTTGGGACCTGCATGCCTTAATGGCAAGCCTCCTCACATTCGACAGTGGGTTTACATCATTGACCCCTGATCGAATGATTCCATGAATGTTCGACCTCAGCTCATCTATTCACATTCGCTGGAATGTACTAGGGTACCTTGGGAATCATTGACATTAATGATGATCTCCCTTGCACTTGTTAACGGTTCAAACCATTGACCAGTAATCAAGTGGTTTCTTCCATGTTCGACATCCAGACATCTATTCACATGGTCAGATTCGTACCATATTGGGATTGGTAAGAAGACCCTGGGTTGAGTAATCACTTTGATATATGTTTTGCCCAGGTTGCGAAGGAATTTCTATTGGACAAAGAACACATACACTGTAACATAGATCCACTTTGTATTGGTCGTGGCTATGTCTTGTCATCTCGTAGATCCACTATGTATTCTTCGTGGCTACGATTAGTCCGAGTCATCAGAGTATAGATCCACATTGTATCTTCGGTGGCTATACCTTTTTATCAATATAATTATGGATCCGCAGTGTATTTTATGGCAGCCATATCTTGCTAAGTCTTGATCACCCAAGCATAGGTATGCATGCCTTGGGTTTTAAAATATGTCATGATATTTGTTGGATGTTTTTGTGCAGCTTTCGTCAGGTTCTCCGAGTCTATACCATTGCTTGGACGTCTACAAAGTATTTCAGTTATCAGTTGGAATCTTCTAACTTCATACTTTGGGGGGCAATCTGTTACACGTCAACATTACTCAGCTGGATAAGTGTCGCATGTTCCTCTCAATTGTCGTAAGTGTCGCATCTTCCTTACAACTTTCGCAAGTGTCGCATGTTGGTCACAAGTGTTGCAAACGATGTTTGAGCATGTTGCCATGCCGATGACACTAAGGAGACACTTAGAACACCTCATGTGCTTGATTTGAAGAAGAAGAACTGGTTTACCGAAGTCAAAGAACTCTTAACACCTGAAGAGAGCCCTGAAACAAAGGTTTTGAGGGGTAGCGCTCCCCTATATCAGCTTTAGGGGCACTGACGCTCCCTTATAAGGCTTCAGGGAGAATTATAACGCTCCCCTGCCCCCTCTAAAGGAGCGCTACTCATCTTGAAGGTGTTGGTGCTTCCCTAAAGCTTACCAGGGAGCGCTACAGCACTCTGATGCCCCTTCTAAGGGAGTGCTGCCTAATCTGAGGCAGTAGTTGGCCCGTTGAGGAGAATAAGGGGAGGATCTTTCAAGATTAGGAGGCAGTTGTATTTGAATTCTTGGTTTCATCAAGAGATCCTTGATCTAAGGAGGAAGTTCCCAACTTGTTCGAAATATAACTCAAGAGGTTAATCTCCTCTTAACCTATATAAGTAGGCTCTATGATGGTGGAAAGGGGGGAAGAACTGCTAGCATGAAACCTATGATCTTGGAGGAAACACACAGTCAGCCAGAAGAGAGTGATCAGTGAAGTTGTTGTTATCCAAGTTGTGGATTTTTCAGGCGAGGGTTAGACGAAGAGGACTTGACGAAGCTGTCGCATTCGCATCTACGATTGTAAGTATTGTTGTCGTTATTCTCATTAATATGACACACTTGGCCTGTTTCTTTCTAGTTTGTGTCTAATGTTACATGAATTTATCATTGATTGATAGATATGTTTTCAAGCTAACATCAATAGAGTAGGAAGTGGTTGTATCTTGTTTGTCTGCAGAACTTAGCGAGGAGAAAAGGATTGGAGCGCAACTCGGAGCGTGCAGGGACAAATGTCGATAAAAAGGTACTTTTGTTATCCTTCCTTCTCATTTATTAGTTTAGATAGATTTGAAAGGAAGTCAGTGTCCACGTTAAGCATTTTTGGTCTAGAGTTAGTGTCAAGCTCTTAGAGGCAATCTACCTGTCCACAAGGAGATTTTCCTACAACAATGACAATGAGGTTCTCCATCAAAGAAGGAAGATCTTGGGAGCTGAACAATGAGTTCATACTTTAAAGGATAAAGGGATGCAAATTCAATGTAAAGTGAAAATTTCTCGAGAGTATATTTCCTCTCAAAATTTGAATTCTCTCCTCCACGGTTTGGATATGGCTCAATTTATAGCCTTAAAATGGAACTAAAGGGTTGATTCATAATGTTTCCAGTATATGGAAGGTCAAGGATCATGGATCTCATGACATGACATGGAAACCTGACACAATTTTTAATTTTGAGCACCAAACCCGATGTACGCGGACTATAATCGAGCAACCTGCATATACGTATGTTGTCTAACTAGCAGGGTGCATATATGTGGAAAAATGTGTTTTTTGGCTATGGAAAGAAGAAAAGAGGACTCCAAGTATGCATAGTGAAATGGAAAGTCCATCCAAGCAAATTGCATGGGGTGAGGAAAACTTTTCTATAACAGGACTCCCTCTATGACCTGAACTGTAGGTTAACGATTACCTAGTTCTAGAGATACACGATGTCGTGAGGGAAGACCGATACAATCGCTCATGAGTAAATATAAAGGGCACACAATAAGGTATGATCCTTATTCATTATAATCCCTTAGTCTCTCACAAGGTCGACCGAATGGAGTGTTGAATCCAAGGATCAGACAACCTCCAAAACCAGTCAAATGCGAGTGGCACCCTTGGAGAAAGAAGGTGAGTCTTGAAGGGCATGTTGCATAATTAAATTATGAGTCAATTAAAATCTAGACAACCTAGAAAATATAATGAAATTTTTAGACCTTGTTAGAATAAAATATTAATTAGTCAGTAAATTCTAAACTTAGATTCCTAAAAACAGTCTAAGCCTAAATCTAGACCAAGTCTAAGTCTAAATTTAATTAAAGGACTAAATAAAATATGAAATAAGTTAAAAGATTAGAGATAAAATCAAACTCTAGGAAAAAGAGGAATAAAAATTTAAAGGTTGGGTAAAATGCACATGTGTGCATGAAAATAATAAAATGGATTTTTAAAATAGAAAGAAATTAAAACATGAGAGAATAGGTGTAGACATAGAATGGTATCTTGAGTCAATCTACCACTAAGTATAACTAAAAGAAGAATCCTAAACCAACTCAAACTAATATCTAGTTATGGGACACTTATTAAATGGGATTTTGGGGAACTAAGACATCTAAGAGAAAAAATAGGAACACATTGGGCAATGTGAAGGAAAATGGATTTTTAAATAAAATAAAAAGGGTAATTACTTGTGCAACTTGGGGAGAGGGTGACAAGTGTGTGGGTAAATAATCTTAATTAAATTAATTAAAAAGTTAATTATTTGTGCATGAGGACATGTGTCATTGGGGATTTTTTCTATAAATGAAATGGAGAAGAGGAGGATCGGTATCTCAGTTTTATTAGTACTGTTATGTTGCCAAAATTTTGTTTGATTGTCTTTTACGTGTGAGCATTGGGATTCCAAGTTTGTGGAAAGAGTGGAAGCTCTTCCTTGCAAGCCAAGATTTGGAGCTATTTTTTTCTGGATCTTGTGTGTGGCCCCTTTGTAGCTCGGGGGGATAAGGCGGATGAAGAGTACCCCTAGAATTTGTTGGGAGGTACCAATGAAGTCTTGGGATTGGAAATCGAAACAAGAGGGACATGCATTAGACTTCAAGAAAATATTTAGTTGCAATCAACTCATTGTAACAGTGTTTTATTTCAGTCATTCGATTAT
>ML777779.1:260705-277059 GCA_009831015.1 Picea engelmannii
TTTAATATTGAATAGTAGATGGTTCCAGTTTTCATGCAATTTCAAGGCACATATGCGTACAGGTTTTAACAATGTATTAATCTGTAAATAATTGTAATGTTTATACGTGCACAAATTCATTGGTCAAATGGTTCATGATAGTATTGATCCAGATGTGTAATTGAATGACCTCGAAAGGATATGTATCAAAATTCCTTCTACCCTCTACTAGATGACCTAGAATGCCACATATGAAATAATTTTGGACACCAGGAAAGTGAATGAGAAAGCAAGATGTTTCTTATTTATAAGCAAGTCATATAAGAATATTTCACCAAGGTTTGGAGGAAGAAAACAAAAAACAAAAAAAATTGTGGATTGGCTCTATATTCCAAAAATCAAGAAAATTAGTGGTATATTGATAGTGACAACTCCAAGAACATGACAAGAGACAAGAGTAAGTTTGAATTCCTATTTGAAGAAAAATGTGGTAATGTTACTTTTGGAAACAATGCTACAACTAGAATTAGAGGAAAAGGAATTTTTGTACTAGATAGAGATAGGAAGGGAAAGAACAAAGCACACAATGTGTTGTATGTAGATGGTCTAAAACATAACATGTCAAGTGTAATTCAAATGTGTGACAAAGGACACAATGTTTTGTTTCATTCAAAAGGTTTTAAAGTACTGGATGCGAATACAAGAAATACTATTGTCAAGGAAGTCAAAACTTTAAGAAATGTGCATTTTATAGAAGAAGGCAAAGAAAAATGTTGCATTGGTAATTAATTTTGAGAGAAGCTCATCGAGAAGTATATATGGCTCATCCAGGAGTCACAAAGATGAAGGAAGATTTTAAGCCTTTATTCTTTTGGAAATGAATGAAAGCGGACATTGTTAGTTACGTGGCGAGATGTCTAGAATGTCAGCAAGTGAAGGATGAACATAGACATCCAACAGGATGCTTACAACCACACGCTATTCCTGAATTGAAATGGGAGGAAATTTCGATGGACTTTATTATTGGATTTCCACTTACAACAAGGAGACAAGATTTGATTTTTGTGGTCATTGACACTTTGACGACGAGTGCACACTTGATTCCAGTGTGTACAACGTATCAGGTGTTGGACATAGCTAGATTTTTTGTTAAAGATATTTTAAGGTTGCACGGAGTACCAAGAAATATTATATCTGATCGTGGATCATTGTTTACAATACGATTTTGCACTAGTTTCCAAGATGCTTTGGGAACACAACTAAATTTTAGTACAACATATCACCCAGAGACATATGCACAAACTGAAAGAATGAATCAAATATTAGATGATATGCTTTGGATGTACATAATGGATCAACATAAGTGTTGGGAATATTTCTTTCCATTGGTAGAGTTTGCATACAACAACAGTTATTAGAGCATAATAAATATGGCACCATTTGAGTTTCTTTATGATCATCCATGTTGGATGCCTATGAGTTGGGACAGGCTAGAGGATAGGATTTCAGTAGGAATAGAAGTGATCCAATAAATGGAAGAACATATTCAATCAATAAGACAGAGGATTAAAGAAGTGCAATATCGACCAGAAGAGTTATGTTGATGTGCATCGCATTGACCGTAGTTATGAGGTTGGCGATAGAGTTTTCTTGCAGGTAAAATTACATAAGAGTTTGACCAAGTTTGTAAATGGTGTTATACTCTCTCCTAGGTTTCTAGGATAGTTCAAAGTTGTGGAGAATAAATGACATGTGGCTTATGGACTATCCTTTCCTGATTATTTGAGGCGTATGCACAATGTATTTCATGTATTTGTTTTGCAACATTATATTTCAGATCTGTCACATATGATTGACTTGAGTTCTTTGTAGGTGTCAAAATAGGGTTCTCTCATGGCGGATCCAATCCGCATTCTGGACCATCACACTCAAAATATACAGCGTTGAATAGTCGATCAAGTCAATGTCCAATGGGACAATTATAGTCAACACTCAGGTACTTGGGAGGATGCATATGAGATGTGTCAACAATTTCCTTATTTTTTTTATAGATTAGATATGTAGATCTGTGTCACATACATTTATTACTACCATTATTGATATCGTACAAACTTCAGGATGAATTTTAGAACAAGAGGGATTGTATGTAACATCTAGTTCCACTGAGAAGATTTTTATTGACTTATTCTTTGAGGACACTTGCGAGCAACTGATCAAGTTATGATACATTATGATTATGTTTTGATTTTGCAATACATTATGATGTCATTCAGATTATATGATGATTTTTAGATGCATGTATATTGACAGGTATTATTGATGAGTTTCCTTGAGTGTGAAGGAAACATGATAGGTTGATGATGTTGATGGAATATGTTTTCACATATAGTTGTCAAGGGCAGTAGGTCGTCCAAAGTTCATGGTATGCATAGGAAAATTCCAAGAGCAACCCTTTTTGGGTTCGAAATACTAGAAGGAGAATAGATTCACTTTTTAGCCATAAGATCTGAGTGAGATAAAGATCATCCATTAGATTAGTAAGATTTATTCATGACCATCAAATCTCATAGGAGAGAAATCGTCAGTGGGGAGGCATTGCAGGGATCAGGATACAAATTAAAGTTTCCACAAGTTGTGAGCCTGCAATCACTCATAATCATTGATCTTCTTAGATCAGCAGGTCAATGGTGCATATTGATCCCGCTATGAACGAGCATCTTCGCATTGTGGGTATCATAAAGGAAATTAAAGTATATGCTAGTTGTGAACCCGCAATTGCTCGTGCCCATTAATATTTTAGTAGGAGATACATGTCAGGAGATCTTGTACTCTAGCAGAAAGAAAGAAAAATTTGAGTAAGTAAAGGACTCTTGAAGGCTTGAATCTCGACGAAGAAAATATCAGCCATCCAAAATAAGAGGCCATGCCTCACTAGATCTCTCACTTTGGGAATTCGTCACTTCGAAGAATTGCACGAGCAACAGGAGAAAAATCCTCGAAGCCCAAACTCTCGAAGTAAATCTTGGCCTTTCAAAACAAGAGGAAATGCAACGCCATATCTCACACTTCGTGAATTCGACACTTCAGAGGATTGTAAGAGATATGCATTGAAAAGGCCCGAAGCCTAAACTCTCGAAGTAAATGTGAGTTGTTGATCTTCAGAGCAGGAAGTAGGGTCCATCCAAGATCGATGCATGGCAACAAAATTGGGGCTTTCCCATATCGCAGATAGCGACCAGATCGATGGCCATGTTTCATTACGGAGACGGAACATGCTCGAATGATAAAATTCCTGAGCGGTCCCGCAATTGAAACTATGGTATAGTGAAAGAGATACGTGGAAGAAGGTGGTGAATTGTGGGCTCAAAACTGGTGTGCATCCAAACCTCTTATGATGGCCCCACAATCACATGCTTATATAATTACAAATTTGAGAGAATCATGTGGCCGCCTCCTAGAGGTTAAGTCGTGTTCTGATCCTGAGGAGGATTTAGTTAATGAAAAAGGACTGGTAGTTGAAGCCTCATCTTATTCCATAAGTGGGAGGCATGGAAGCTATGGAAAAAGAGATATATTTTTCATCTTGAGGTACCATGATGGACGATTTCTTCTTCCAGAACCATGTTGATATGAGCTTGTGTCTGATAGGAGAAAATACACATAGTCTGACAGAAGGATGTGCACATGAAAACATTGAACGTGATAGCCAGGTCACACTCCTGGTAGTTGTGGATTAATATGATATCAATAGATAAATTTATATTTTGTAAAAGAGGGGGGTTTCTTCAAAGGCTGGAGGGTCGAGAGAGTTTGAGCAAGGCTCTGTAGTTTTCAGTTTGTATGCATGTGGTCTTAGATTGTAAATATATTTTTTGAAGATTCCTTTGAATCGTTTTTATCAGACCGTCTTCTTAGTTTATATGATTTTTTTGTTTTCCTTATTGTCTAGATGTAATCTCTCTTATTTATGGATCCATGGGGTGGTGGATGATCTGTTTCTATCATGCCCATATTTCATGGTTCACCAGATATTTTATGTTTCCTTATTGTCTAAAATTAATCTCTTTGATTTATGGATCCCTGAGGCGATGGAGGATCTGTTTCGATCATGCCCATATTTCATGGTTCGTTAGATATTCTCTATTTTTCTTATTGTCTAGATGTAATCTCTCTAATTTATGGATCCTTGAGGGGATGGAGGATCTATATCTATCATGCCCATATTCCATGGTTCACCAGATATTTTATGTTTTATTCTCATCTGGATGTAGCATCTCTCTGATCTATGGATTCCTCAGGCGGTAGAGGATCTGTTTTTATCTTGCACATTTTTCATCGTTCATCACTTAGACATTTTTTTTCTTCTTCTCCTCACCACCACATAAATATTTTGTGTGATAAGCGGTTCAAATGCCTTCCTTATTCACAATAATTATGACTCCATAGCACAATGGTCCCAAACTGATCTGTAGTTACTTATATAATCTTTTCCTCTCCGTGCAGTCTCATTGATCCACCTACTCAAACCATTTTAATACATTTTAATTTTGAGGGGTACTGGGCTTATCCTCTTGTAGTCGGAAGGTGACTCTCAATGATAACATTAATGGCATCGTTTCTAGGGACATAAGTGAATATATCTTCCCTGGGAGAATGACAACGACCAGATATTATCATTGATGGTGAACAAATACTAGACACATTCAGATTGCAAATCATTCACCTAGAGACTCCATGATTAAAGAATCTAGTGGCGACTCCATAGTTTTAAGAAGTCATATTTTTAGATGGAAGCCATTTTGGCTCAGAGGTTTGCCCCTTCTAATTTCTCTTTTGTTCCTAATTTTCCAAATGTTGTTCCTACTATGGATGAGTGGGGTGATTTTTTGCCCAGATTTAGAGAACATAGAGATGACAACCCTGCAGAGCATCTACTTGAGTTTCATGAACTCATGCATCCGTGGGGAATACATCATGAGAATGTATTAATGAATATGTTCATGTACTCATTAGAAGGATATGCTCATGATTAGTATCAATTCTTCCCCCCTGCTAGCATCTCCTCCCTAGAATAATTTCATACAGCTTTCAATATTCACTGTCAAAAGTTTTATTCCTCTGAGTTAATTTGTCATAGATGTTGTGAGGAGTATACAAAATGTGTTCAAGATATAGTTGATTATTATGAAGTCTACGAGAGTGAAGAAGACTCCTTGGATGAGGAATCAACTCTTTCTCTTCCTTGTTCATCTGCATCACATGAAAACTGTGTTTGTTGTCTCAATAAGGAAAGTGCAGAAATTGAGTATGTCCTGGAAGCTGATATTCTTTGTAACCTTGTCAATAAAAAACCTAGATATGAGCAAACTATTTTTGACTCATATGATGGTGATAATATATTTCTTCCTAGATTGAATCTTGACAGGAAGCCTGTGTTTAATAATGAAGAGTATTTTTCTCATGTTGGGCAGAAGATGCCTCTTGGTATGTAATTCAATGCTCCTCCTTTGCTTGATCATTATGGAGACAGTGACAAAGAAGATGGGGTGATTTTTTGTCTTAGAAGCAGAAATCATTAGTGGCCAACCTTCTAATGAAAGATAAATCATTTACCAAGAACAACAAGATAGAGAGAAAGAGTCATCCATTGGTATACATGAGGAGATTTCTTGCCATTAGCTAGCAGATGTTATCAAAGAAGACAAAGGAGAAATGGATCAGCAGCCTGCACCAACATTTCACTCACCTATGCTTTCCACATACATTCAACCAGATGTGAGAAGTTGTAAAGGAGAGCAAGATTTATGTTACCAATCTAGTAGGTTTTATCACCTATTTTATGAACCTGTGGAGGAGTACATGGAGTTGCATTTTCTCCATGTATTGAAGCCCTCAATCTTTGTCATACTTTCGACATTGGGGGGTGATCTGAAAAATGTAATTATTTGGCTGTCACAGTTTTATTATCTCTTGTTGATGAGTGTCAGAGTAAGAAATTTTTCCATTAGGAAGTTACATGAGTGGATCTAGTGGAAGTTTGTTGTCACCTAGCCTATTGTAAAAGTTAGTTAGTCTAGGATTGTACATAAATAATCTCTTTCTAGAGCATGTTTGTTTGCTTTCTTTTTATGAGTTAAGTAGTGTACATATTGGCCTATTGTCCTCGGCAAAATATTTTTGAGCTCGACCCCACAACCCAACAACTAAGGCACTAGAACTACGCATTCTTGGCAGCTCGCAGGGAACATGCCATCCCCTATGGAGCCAAATGTTTTCACATATATTTCTCAAGGGAATCAAGTCGTCCAAAGTCCATGGTCTGCACAGGAAACGTCCAAGCACAACCCTTTTTTGGTTCGAAATACTAACAGGTGAACATTTTCATTTTCAGCTGTAATATCTAAGCGAGAGAAAGATCAGTCGCCAGATCAACAAGATTAAGTCATGACCATCAGATCTCATCGGAGAGAAATCGATGGTGGGGAGGCATTGTAGGGATCAAGATACAAATTAAATTTTCCACAAGTTATGAGCCCGCAATCACTCACAATCATTGATCTTGCTAGATCAAGATATCAATGGTGAATATTGATCCCACTATGAATGAGAATCTTCAGATTGTGGGGATCAGAAAGGAAATTAAAGTATCTTCTAGTTTTGAACCCGCAATCGCTCGTGCCCAATGAAATTTTAGCAAGAGACACATGTCAAGTGATCTCGTACTCCGGGAAAAAGAAAGCAGAAGTTGAATAAGTAAAGGGCTCCCGAAGGTCTGAAGCCCGAACTCCAGAAGTAAATATCGATCGTCCAAAATAAGAGGCCATGCATCACTAGATATCTCACTTCGGGAATTTGACACTTTAGAGAATTGCATGAGCAGCAGGAGAAAAATTCCTGAAGCATGAACTCCCAAAGTAAATCCCAGCCATCCAAAACAAGAGGACACGTGACACCAAATCTCACACTTCGGGAATTTGGCACTTTGGAGGATTGTAAGAGCTATGCATTGAAAGGTCTGAAGCCCAAACTTCCGAAGTAATTGTGAGTCGTTGATCTTCGCAACATGAAGAAAGATCCATCCAAGAGTGGAATGTGGCAACAAAAGTGGGGCTTTCCCCGATCCCAGATCGCGACTAGATTGAAGGTCACATTTCATTGTGGGGATGGAACATGCTCGAACGATAAAATTCTTGAGCGGTCCCGCAATTAAACCATGGTATAACGAAAGAGATATGTGGTGGAAGGTGGTGGATTGTGGGCTTAAAATCAGTGTGCATCCAAAACTCTTATGACAACCCCGCAATCACGTGCTTATATAACAACAAATTCAAAAGAAGCACATGGCTTTCCCCTAAATGTTAAGTCGTGTTCCGATCTCGAGGAGGATTTAGTTAATGAAAAAGGACGAGTAGTTGAAGCCTTAGCTCAGTCCATAAGTGGGAGGCATGGAAACTATGGCTGAGGAGACAGATTTGTCAGCCCGAGGTACCACGATGGACAATTTCTTCTTGCAAACCCATGTTGATCTGAGCTTGCATATAACAGGAGAAAACACACACAGTCTGATAGAAGGATGCACAGACAAAAGCATTGAATGAGATAGACAGGTCACACTCCTCGTACTTGTGGACTAATATGTTTTAAATAGATCAGTTTAGATTTTGTAAAAGAGGGGGAGTTCTTCAGAGGTTTGAGGGTCGAGAGAGTTTTAGGAGCATGGATCTGTAGTTTTCAGTTTGTATGCATGTGGGCATGGATTGTAAATATATTTTACTAAATATTCCTTTGAATCATTTTAATCAGAACTCCTTCTTAGTTTACACACTTTTTCTTTTTCCCTTATTGTCTGGATGTAATCTATCTGATTTATGGATCCTTGAGGCGATGGAGGATTTGTTTCTATCATGCCCATCTTTCATGGTTCGCTAGATATTTTATGTTTCCTTCTTGTCTGAATGTAATCTCTCTAATTTATGGATCCCTTAGGCGATGGAGGATCTATTGCTATCATGCCCATCCTTCGTGGTTCGTCATATTTTCTCTGTTTTTGTTACTGTTTGGATGTAATCTCTCTGATTTATGGATCCTTGAGGCGATGGAGGATATGTTGCTATCATGGTCATATTTCATGGTTCACCAAATATTTTTTGTGTTCTTCTCATCTGGATGTAGCATCTCTCTGATCTATGGATTCCTGAGGCGGTAGAGGATCTATTGTTATCTTGCCCATTTTTCATGGTTCATCACTCAGACATTTTTTGTCTTCTTCGCCTCACCACCACATAAATCTTTTGTCTGATTGGTTTAAATTCCTTCCTTATTCATGATACTTATGAATCCATATCCCAATGGTCCCAAATTGATCTGTAGCTACTTCTGTTATACACCTACTCAAACCATTTTAATACATTTGCTTTTGATGGATACTGGGCTTATCCTCTTTTAGTTGGAGGGTGACTCTCAGTGCTAACAACATCAACGAACTTCCTTGGACTATGGATTGAGTCAGGGAGTGGACTTGTATTCGGTTTGAGTATTTGATTACATGCATGTGGTTTATATGATGATTTCAGTATGGATGTCACGTATATGGATTATTGACAGTGTTCTTGGTGACGCTTGTTAATCCAACTCACATGAGTAAATGGGTCTAGCACATAAACCATACATTTGAGGGTGAGGTGTGGCAGCGTCCCTGTCACAACCTACTAGCACTCCCACCATGACCAGAATCGTAGGTTAACGATTACCTAGTTCGAGAGGTCCACGATGTCATGAGGACAGATTGAGACAATCATTCACGAGGAAATCTAAGGGGCACAGAATGAGGAATCCTTATTCCTTAGAATCCCTTAGTCTTTCACAAGGTCGACCAAGTGGAGTGTTGACTCCAAGTGTCAGACAAACTTCCAAAACTAGTCAAAGGCGAGTGGGACCCTTGGAGCATGGAGGTGTGTCTTGAAGAGCATGTCGCGTAATTAATTATGAGTAAATAAAAAGCTATAAGGCCTTGAAAACAAAATAAAATACTTAGACTTGTTAGAAATTAGCATGTAAATGATTATTGAATTATAAACAAGAATCTAGCCAGAGTCTAAGACTAAGTCTAAGTATAAGTCTAAATCTAAAAATATAATTAAAAAAATTATGAAATAAGTTAAAGGAATTGAGAAATAGTCAAACTTTAGGAAAAGAGAGAATAAGAATTAAAGGTTGAGTAAATGCACATGTGTGCATGAAAATAATACAAGGGATTTTTAAACAAAAAGAAATTAAAACATGAGAGAATAGGGTGTCCACATAGAGTAGCATCTTGAGTCAATCTCCCACTAATACTAACTAAAAGAAGTCTCCTAATCCAACTCAAACTAAGATCTAGTTAGGGGACATAAATTAAATGAGGTATTGGGCAACTAAGAGACAACTAAGGGAAAAAATATGAACACATTGGGGAATGTGAGGGAAATTGCTTAAATAAATAAAATAAAAGGGAATTAACATGTGCAACTTGATGAGTGTGTGACACATGTAGAGGGTGAATAATCCTTTAATTAAATTATTAAAAATTAAATAATTGTGCATGAGGAGATGTGTCATTGAAGATTTTTCTATAAGAAGGGGAATTTTTTTTTAGTACTGTTATGCCGTCAAATTTTTCATGAACTAGTTTTACTTGTAAGAGTTGGGTTCCAAAATTGGAGAGAGTGGAAGCTCTTCCTTGAGAGGAAGTTTTGGTGCTATTGATTTTTTGGTTTTTGTGTGTGGCCCCTTTGCGGCTCGTAGAGCTAAGGAGGAAGAAAAATACCCAATGTTAGCTGGGAGGTACCAATGAAGTCTTCGGTGAGCAAGAAATGAAATGGAATGACTGTAGAAACAACCATTATCCTTAGGTTGTTTCTATACGTTAAGTACGTTTTCAATTTGTGGAAGTCACACGTTAAAATTTCTTTGAGATCACGTCTAAGTACTCTGTGACGTCAATGACCATTGATTCGTAGATAAATCTATTATAACAGAAGTCATGTGATGTGATATATATTTTTTTTTAACCATGGGAACAACCTCCCAAGAGTATATCCAACAACCCGCAAGCCAGATATACCAATAACTTGTGACTCAACAGGGGTCGAGACATCCCGAGGCCCACCGAAGTGAACCTCTATCCCAGGGGTCGTCTACCCTTCTAGCCTTGTCACAACGGGCCAATATGAGCATCCCTACCCCTAGCCGGTTTTGAACCTGTGACCTCCCCAGAAATAACACATGTTCTTAACCATTGGGCCCACTCGGGTGCTCTCATGTGATGTGATATATTGTTATTTTAAATAAAAATTTAAATGGTCACAGACATATATAAATTCCCTTAGCGATGTCGATTGATGGATAATTTTGGTCGCTCCTTGACCAATTTGTCACAGCCACGTCGTGTTTTCTCTTTGGGTTAACTTTGCCCAAATCCTCGTACCGTTGCTTAAATGTTAATGAGTAGATTTACCAATTTTTCGTTTTAATCCAACTACTTAATTTTCCTAGATCTAAGTCGAAGATATGATCAAAATATCTTCCTCTTTTACAAATGGACAATTGATTTTTGTATATTTAATTACTTGAACTACTCAAATGATTAAATATACTTTAGAGAAATAATGCTAGAAATTAGAATTCAACTTGGGCGCTATAAATAGTTAAGAGCGTCTCTTGCTAGAATAAATTTAAGGATACTATTGTTAAATATTGGTAATATTATCCCATACCATGAGAAGTATTAGAAGCATTGTGATGTCACTAATTAAACCCTCAACAAATAACTACCTCCGTTCATTAAAACATTACTAGATACAAAACTCATCTGGTATAGGCCTCAAGTTTGCACACTAAAGAATAAGGATCTAGGAATGTTAAAGGTTCTGATGGGCTTAATAGATATTGAATTTTAAACATGGTGTTGTGTTAAATTGGTACGTTGCTAGTTAAGAAAGACACACTAGTAGTTTAAATTGTTTAAAACACTTTTTACATCTTCATTTTGCTATTGGAATTTAAGTGGTAATAATATATTTTTGTATCATCGTTACTCTTTTACAAATATAATTTAAATTATTTAAAAGCTAAATTTGAATTGATAAGAGAGTAGTTATGAATGATTGGACTATTAAAAAAAAATATAAAAGGTCAAACTTTTTGCTTCAGTGGTTAAGAAAAAAGTGTTACATATGGTATCAGAGCCAGTTCAACCCTACGACAATAGATCCATACGCCTTCCACTATACTATTTAATAATTAAATATGTTTTGATAAATAAATTTTGAAATTGTCCATGCAAGTAATCGTGGTGAGAGGACACAGGATGAATAAACATCGTGGTGCGAGAGGAAGAGGTATGCCTCCTCTAAGTGTATCCACGCCAGAGTGATCTAACCCTCGGGGTGATGAGTAGACTACTAGGAAGGAGCAGGTTGTTATGGGAGATGTGGTAGGTATGATGAGATCCTTCCAGAGGATGTCAAAGGCATTGATCAATTGTCTTGGTTGGGATGAGGGTAGAATGTTTTTTCTTGATGAGGGTTCACAACTCCCTCCAGTGGTTAGCAGTAGTGTACACAAGGAACTTGAGAAAGTTAAATTTCTCAAGTTCATGGGTGCCATGGACAACTTAGTCGTCGAAGAATGGTTGGAGAACATGGTGATGTGCTTCGTACTTTGCGATTACACCTCCAACATGAATGTCTTCATGGTGTTCTTTGAGGTTAAATGGAGTGATCTACTTTGGTGGAAGACACTCCTACCTCAACTAAATATGGTCGTCGAAGATGTGTGATGGGATTTGTTCGAGGAACAATTCCAAGAGAGGTACTTGTCCGAGGAATTCATTGAGCATCATCTTAATGAGTTCAACGCCTTATGACAGGGTAGTCGTACGGTACCAGAGTATGAGGCCAGGCTCATGGAGCTACTCAGATATGCTCCACATTTGAACATGGAGAAGTTAAAGGTCAACAAATTTGTGTTCAGCCTTAACTTGAACATTCGTGTGAAGGTGAGAACGTTGATGCCACAGACGTTACATGATGCAGTTCAGAAGGCCCTCATTACTGAGGAAGAGTTGAACAGTGGGGGTCAAGGCATGAATTCTTGTATACATACTGGATAGGCAACACCAGGAGTGTAGAAGCATCATACACTAGTTAGACAGACTTTTGGGCACCGTGATCCTCACCTTTTCACAAATTTTAAAGTTAAGGAAAAACACAAACTTGTTGGCCTTTAAATTCTCCATGTTCAGATGTGGAGCATAACTAAGTAGCTCCATGAACCTTGCCTCATAATTTGGTACCGTATGACTACCTTGTCATAAGGCGTTGAATTCTTTAAGTTGCCACTCAATGAATTCATCGAACAAGTACCTCTCCCATAATCATTCCTCAATTAATTCCCATGACATGTCTTCAATGACCATGTTTAGTTGAGGTAGGAGTTCCTTCCACCAAAGTAGAGCACTCCCTTTCAGTTGAAATACCACTACATGGAATTTCATGTTGGAGGTGTAATCATGAAGTGCGAAGCACATTGCCATGTTCTCCAACCATGCCTCAGCGGCTAAGTCGTACGTGGCACCCCAGAACTCAGAAAATTTCACCTTCTCAAGTTATCTGTGTATGCTACTAGTACCTGCTAGAGTGCACTATGAACCCTCATTGAGCACTGTCGTTCTACCCTCATCCCGATCAAGACCGTTGATCAATTCCTTTGACATCCTCTGAAAGGATCTCATCATACCTACCAAATCTCCCACATCAACCTGGTCTTGTTCAGTTGTTTTCTCATCTCCCCAAGGGTTTGATCCCTTTGGCATGGATACAAACGGAGGAGGCATACTTCTTCCTCCCGCACTATAACGTTTGCTTCCCCTACGTCCTCTAACCATGATTACCTGCATGGAAAAATTAAAATTTATTATTGATACATATTTAATCATTTATTTAACATAGTAAAAGACGTAACAGATCCCTTGTCGTAATGTTGAACCCGCTCTGATACCATATGTAACACTTGTTTTTTTTTAAGTTAATATAATTTCAAACATTACCATTACATAAACATGTAATTATGTAATCTTGATAATAAGGACCTCAAATAATTAAATCAAGTTTAAACAATAATTCAATTTACACAAAGTCATCTTCAATACAATAGAGATTAATTTATTCATTGTCTTTAATAAGTCCTTTCTTGTTTTTAAGAAGAACCTATTCCCCAAAGGTAACTTGTATCTCATAGAGGGTATGAGCAGTTCCTAACCACCACCTTTTATAAATTCCTTGATTGAGTTATTATAATTTTTTATAAATTTTGGACGTTAGTTAATAAAGGTAGCATAAGGGTTAATTTGCACATCAATCAAGAATATGGATATATTCATTTCTTAAACTTATATCTGCATGCTTTAATCAATATGATTGCTATTAAGAATTAGGGTCATGTTAGCTTATTCTTGATTTATTCTTTAACAAAGAAATATTATAGTAACTTATTCATTGCAAACTTAGAATTTAGGAACCAACAATTAAGTCACTAATAAATTCTAATGCAAAGCATTTAATTAACAATTCTCGTTATTATATATATTTAAACAATAGTTAGGACCATTTAATTAACAATTCTCATTATTATATATATTTAAATAGTAGTTAGTGGTCCTAACTAATGGCTAACCCCAAACCTATTGAATGCAGTTTTCTAGATACTAGTACAAGAGAAGTACTAAAATCTCCATACAAACCTATTCCATGCTATGAAAATACCCATGGTTTGTAATTAATGGAAGTGAAGTACCGAGTAGCTTTCTTATAAATTCCTAAAGCATTGCAGAGAATGTCAAAATATGATCCTTCACTAGATTTCACTTATCTTGCACTCAAGGATTACATCATTCCGTGTAAGTGATGTTAGGGATTTCTTTGATACCTTTCTTAAAGTTCATAACCACTCTTGGATGGCGAAATTAAGTGTAATTTTTTTTTATTTTTAACGAACAATGGCGTTCTAAAATTCCTCTTCCAAGTAATGATTAATTAATTCTATTAATTAATCTTGAACAAAGCTTAACGGATACCTTTCAGAAAGAAAGTTCATAAGTTCATAATTATACTCTCCACCATATAATAAGTTCATAAGTAAGAAGTAGATCATACTATCTAAATACTATCCAAATTGGCTATGACTATTAACCAGAGTGTAAACTAAAAGAAATTTGTCTTCTTTATCAGTCGCCCGATAACAGGAAAAGATCCAATAAATTTTTATTCTATTTTAGAATTTAACATGGTCATGATCTCACATAGATACACCATATAATTATAATTGCAAATATATATAATTAATCAGTATGACAAGTTCATTCTTAGGATAAGCATTTCATAAAATAATATGTAAAGTTTAACAGAAGAAAAATAGAATGTAAAGTTTATAATTTACTAACTAATTAATATTTAAATCTTATAATTTACTGACTAATTAATATGCAAACTTTATAATTTACTAACTAATTAATATTTTATTGTAAAAAGGTTTAAACATTTCATTATATTTTCTAAGTTGTATAGATTTTGATTGAGTCATAATTTAATTACGTGACATGCCTTTCAAGACGTACCTCTGTGCTCCAAGCGTGACACTCACTTTTGACTAGTTTTGTAAGTTGTTTGACCCTTGGAGTCAACACTCCATTCGGTCAACCTTGTGAAAGACTATGAGCTTCTAAGGAATAATGGTTTTTCCTTATTGCGCACCCCTTAGATTTCCATGTGAACAACTGTCTCAGTATGCCCTCACGACATCATGTACCTCTCGAACTAGGTAATCGTTAACCTATAGTTCAAGTCATGGAATGAGTGCTAGTAGGATGCGACAGGGATGCTGCCACACCTATCCCTCAAATGCATAGTTTTTGTGCATGACCCCTTCAGTCCTTATGTGACTTAGATTAGCAAGCATTGTCAAGCTTACATCCACTAACAAAAACAGTGTCAATAATACATATACATAAATCATATTGTAATCAATCATATATAACATGTGCATAAAATGAAATACTAAAACAAAATACAATCCACTCCCAGACTCAATCCGGAGCCCAAGGAATTCCATTGATGCCATCAACATCCATAACCTGTCATGTGTCCTGCACACTAAGGAGAACTCGTCAATAATATATGTCAATACATGTACATCTGAAAATAACGATAAATCACAATACATCATCATCATAATATATAATTCATAATTGAAACAAAATCATATTGTACCATAATTAGATCACTTGCACGCAAGTGTCCTCAAAGAACAAGTTAGTATAAGTATGATCAGTAAAACAGGATGTTACATATAGCCCCTTTTGTTTTAAACTTCATCCCAAATTTTGTGCAGTCTATAAATGCAAGTATATAAATGTATTTGACATAGATATACATCTCTAATATATCAAACAAAAAAGGAAATTGTTCACGCATCGCATATGCATCCTCCCATGTAGCCGAGTCTGGACTATAGTTGTCCCACTAAACCTTGACCTGATCGATTATTTGACGTCGTAGTTGTCGAGTATGATGCTCCAAAATGTGGATTCGATCTGTCATGAGAGCACCCTTGCCTAACACCTGCAAAGAACTCATGCCAATAACATGTGACGGATCACTAATATAATGTCGTAAAACAAATGAATGAAATACATCGTGCATATGCCTCAAAGAATCAGGCAAGGCTAGTCACTAAACCATGGGTCCTTTCTTTTCCACAACTTCGAAAGGTCCCACAAACCTAGGAAATATTTTAGCACCCTTTCCAAACTTGATCGAACTCTTATGTGGTTTTACCCGCAAGAAAATGTTGTCGCCAACCTCATAACTACAGTCAATGCGATGTGTATCAACATAACTCTTCTTTCAATCTTGCACTTCTTTAATCCTCTATCTTATCGATTGAATCTATTCTTCCATTTATTGGATCACTTCCAGTCCCACAAGGACCCTATCCTCAAGTCGATCCCAACTCAACGGTGTTCGACACGGTCTCCCATAAATAAACTCAAATGATATCATTTTTATCGTACTTTGATAATTGTTGTTATATGCAATCTCTACTAATGGAAAGAAATATTCCCAACATTTTAGTTGGTCCATAATATAAATCCGAAGCATATCCTATAATATTTGGTTTGTCCTTTTTGTTTTTCCATTTGTTTCGAGGTGATATGCAGTGCTAAAATTCAATTGCATTCCCAAGGCCTCTTGGAAACTTGTCCAAAACCATCCTATAAACACCGATCCACGATAAGATATGATCTTTCTTGGTACACCATGTAACATCACAATCTCTC
>ML777779.1:286177-320124 GCA_009831015.1 Picea engelmannii
TTCATTCTTCCCGTGTTTGCCTGAGAAAAGGGGTTGAGATTTTGGGTAGAAGGTTAAAAGTTAAATCTTAAGGGTCATGATCTGCGTATAAGCTTAGAGCCCTAGCTTATTAGTCCGTAGGGTAGAATACCCCACAACACATAGCTAGACCAACTAGTTGCGATAGTGGAATAATGCCTGGAAGGGCCTGTTACTGAGAAAGTGATTCAGTAGTTCACCGAGTAGGAAGATTTGGCGAAGCAACAAGTCGAAGCAGCTCGATCTAAGCTCAAGGCCTTTGAAGCAGTATTTCCCATATCTGAGGGACTCGGGATGAGTCATAGGTGAGTGTTGGGGGAATGTTTTCCCTTGACCAAGTTTTGAGGAAACATTGGTCATATTTGACCATTTTTGTGACTTCGACAGGTTGGTCGAAGATGGAGCACCCAGGTGGAGCGGAGATCATGGGATCTCTCTAGTTTTGCGGGCTTTTGGACCCAGCAAAGGGTTCTAGGGTTTATGTAATGGGTATGGGATGTCGGCCCATGGGTTTACCCATGTTTTAACCCTTTGTGTAAATTTATAAATAAGTAGCTAGCAATGTAAGAAGTACTAGAATCGGCTTAGTGCATATCTACTAGTGGCTAAGTCCATAGTAGGTTAATATTGGCTCAATGCAATAAGTTGTAAGTGAATTGTGCAGACAGACTGTGAAAGTCTTTGTGCTATCAAGGAGTTGGCTCTGTTCCTTGACCTAATTTTGAGGAAGGTGGATCTAGTGCGTTGTGCATAGATCACCTGTCCAGTGCAATGTTGGGATATGTGGCTCTGTGCACAGAAGAAGAAGAATGTAAGGAGAGTGAAGACTAATAAATAAGAAGAAGAAGTTGGTGGATGTAGCCCCACACTGGGGTGAACCACGTATATCCTGTGTTGATTTTCTTTGTGCAATGTTCTGATGTTGTTTATGTTGTTTATCTCTTAGTGTATTGATATTTATATATGTTGGATGGATGTATGGATGCTTAGTGATATATTGATGGTAAATGAATTCTAGATCTGATCTAATGTTATGTGCTAAGTGATGGAAAGTACTTGATCTTTATTGTTACTGTGTTGATCTGTAATAAGGGTTTAATCTGCGATGTGAATAAGGCTCAAGAACTAACACATGGTGTTGTCTAAGTGCTTTGTTAAGTATTGTAATAAAAAATCTGTGTCCCAGCTTGGTTGTAGACACTTGAGTCCTACAACCCCCCTGCCTCTACCTCAGGTGAGACTTCATCTGCTTCGCAAGTGTTTCCAAAAGGGCTGGTAGTTATGGCTTTGTTGGTGCACTGTTGAAGCGTTGAACCCTGGGTCTGCCCCTGTGCCAATAGGGGGTGAATCAATATTACCCCTTTTTCACAATTAGTAGCTACTTTTATATTTTATTGATTACCGCAATAAATCACTAATGAATGGTATGAAAAATCACCAATGAATAGTGAAGGACACCAATCCTTTTTAGAGCACTAACTCTAGGAGACACCAATTCACTTCTTCAGCGCACCAACACTAGGAAGTACCAACTCCCTTGTCTTGAGGGCACCAACCCTGGGAAGCACCAACTCCCTTGTCTTTAGGGAACCAACCCTAAGAAGATACAACTCCCTTATCTATATAATTTTCTTAGTAAGTATTTAGGGAACCAACCCTAAGAACATCCAACTCCCTTATATTTACAATTTTCTTAGTAAGTCTTTAGGGAACCAACCCTAAGAAGATCCAACTCCCTTATCTTTACAATTTTCTTAGTAAGGATATGAATTCTTCCATGCCCCTCCCTTCCACCCTCACTTCATAAGAACCATTTGTTCTTCTTCTTGGAATCTGTTTCTGTTTTGATCTTTTGATATTGACTTCGGAGACACTTTCTTCTCACCACTCTTTCTCATTTATATACTCTTCCAACTAGTGTGAGCTATGAAACATTGTGTCCCTTTGTTTGACCATCGCACCGCTTCATTTTAACATTAAAAATAATCACTATTATTATTCAAACATTATTGTTAATTCTTTTAACTTAGTGAGAGTGATTTTCGTAAATCGATCATAGGTATGGATCGATTTCCTTTTAACTCGATTCCATGTCTCTGCAAATATTTCAGAAATCAAGTTCTTCAAAGGTGCTTCCTTTAACCATTTACATGTGACCACAGGCACAGAACCACAAGCTTATTAATTTAAGCGTTGTCTCTTCTTTTTAGCCCTCATATGTCCAGTGATGGGACCGTGTTCTTTGGTATTTCATCCTTCGGGACTTCATGCCTTTGTAACCTTTCAAATATCCCAAAGCATATTTCGTCGAAGTGCGTATACGTATTTCCATTAGTATATTGGGCATTCCATATTTAATCTTCCATGAAAGGATGATCCTTACTTCTCTAAAGGCTTCAATCAAAATCAAATATTATGAATTAATCAAGAGTTGAGATGAACGGTTCTCAGTCACTTTGGAACTTCGGGTATTCATGGCTCCTAGATTTTGGAGTAGCAATTCCTCCAAAGTGATTACCTACCGAATAAGGCATAAAGCGGTGGTGATCATTTGTTGTCGGTTAACACCTCCATTTACGCTATCCTTCCACTATGCTTGATCATCGGTTGAGAATCATCCCGAAGTATATCAACGGTTAGCATTACTTCGTGGTTTGCGCTTACTCTATCTTTCCACTGTGCTTTGATCAACGGCTATGACTTAATCAAGGGTTGATATGGATGGCAAAGATTATTCATTGATCTGTGTCTTGGATCGATGACTGAGAATGCTCCCAAAGTTATCTTAGATCAACAATTAACATTGACTTCGACGCTTCAGGTGATTTATTTTACACAGGCCTTCAATCTTCCAAAGTTAATTTCGTTGAAGTAGATCGGATGGTTGGATTTCACTTGAATGATGAATAGTTCTCGTTCATTTAGGTACTTTGAGACTTCAGGCATTTACTGGTGGTGAAACTCCTGACGTACAAACTCCCGAAGTGACGTAAGGTTTTGATGTCATTGATGATGTGGCACTGACTGAGTGGTTTCCATGTGTCACTTAGATTCGTGACTTACCCATATATGAAATGCCAACTGCACCTTGACACTTGTCACCATTTGTTGGCCCTCGACCAAGTTTTCAGGAAACCTTGGTCAGACTTGGACCACATTTGGACTTTGACACATTGTTCGAAGAAGGAGCACCTAAGCAAAGCTAAGATCGTGGATCTCACCGATTTTGTGAGCTATGTGGACCCAATAAGGGGTCCTCTAGGGTTTTTGTAATGGGTTTATGGGATGTTGGCCCATGGGCTCTCCCATGTTTAGGCATTATTGTAATGGATTGTAAAAGTATAAATAAGTAAGAATGTATGGTAGAAGAGAAGAGAAGTGTTTTTTGGAGCTAAGTGGAAGTAGTTTGATTGGCTTTGTGAAAGGGAATGTATGTGTGTTAAGGTTGTGTGCTTGATAAAGAGTTGGCTTTGTGCCTTGACCTAGTTTTGGAAGGAGGATTGGGTGCTCAGTGCACAGATCTCTTGTCTGGTGTGAAGCTTGACTTTGTGGCTTAGTGCACAGGAGTAACTGAATGTAAGATATTGACAAATAATAAAGAAGCAAAGTGGTTGGTGGAAGTATCCCCACACTGGGGTGAACCATGTATATCTGGTGTCTTATGATTTTCTTTGTGAAATGTTATATCTGTTATGTTTTTCTTAGTTCTTATATTAGATGTGTAATGAATATGTATGTGTTGCTTAAATGCATTGCTTATGTTAGAATACTAGATCTGATTCAGAGTGTTAAGTGTTAAGTGTTTAAGGTGCGTATTGTTTTGTTATTACTGTGCTAAACCTATCTTAGATTATGTTCTATGATGTTTATAAGGTTAATGAGCTAATGTATGTCACTTCCTAAGTGTTAAAAGAATACCCTGTGAAGTGTTATTATCACAGATCTGTGTCCCAGCTTGGTTATAGACACCTGCGTCCTGTAACCCCCCTACTTTTACCTCGGGTGAGACCTTGCCTGCTTTGCAAGTGTTTCCGAAAGGGCCTATAGTCAGGGTTTTGTTGGTTCATTGTTAAGCATTGAACCCCAGGTATGCCCTTGTGCCAACAAATGGTTTCGTTGCATCTTGTAACCTGAAATTGTGATTGTTGGGAACTGAATTAAAGAAAACAGAAGCTCTGTGTGTAGATTTGTTGCTGAAGTGTGTAATACTCTACTTGACTTGCAAAGCAATTTTCTAAGAAAGAAATCTGATTTGAAGAAGAGAGGTAAGATCCTAAAAGAGGTAAAGCTTTGTGCTTTGAAAAGAGAAAGATAAGTGAAAATTTTTGTTTTGAAAGCATGAACTTAAGTATGTTTAATATATTTTTTCCTAGTCTGAAGGCTAGGGTGCAGTTGAAAGAAAGAGATGATTTGAGTAAATTTAATGGAAATGAAGAAAGATATGTTATTCCTATGCATAGAAAGAATTTTTGTACTAACAAGTGGATGCAAGAACCTAGAATTTTGTTTTTGCAAAATGCAAGTCCAACACTATGATCCTAGTGTGCGATACAGAAAAGTTTGGGGAAAGTTTAGAAGAAAAAGAGGATTAACTTCGTGTTATAACTGCAGAAGATCAAGACACCTTGATAAGGAATGCCCTAGCGCAAGTCCTATTTTTCTTTGTTGTAAGATTGTTGGTCATGAGGTTGAGGATTGTCCAAGGATGATTGCTAAAGTTGAAGGGATGAACATAAGACAAGAAAACTATGAAGAAAGTCAAGAGACTAAGGGAATGTTAGGAAGTCATAAAGAGAACAGGTAAGATAAAGTCCAGACTATGTTGTTACAATTGAAAGAAATGATGGATGTTCACAAAGATGTCAGTTTACCAGAGATCCTAAAAGTAAAACAATGCATAAGTGAAAGAATAGAATACTTCAACATAGAATGTGTCTTGGATGAAGAAACTAGACCCTGCTTATCCGCTTGTCTACCCCGTCTGTCTGTTCGTCTACCCTGACCTGTCTGTTTACAAGTTAGAATGTTGGGCGAACCTAGTGAATTAGAGAATTTGTTCGAGGAAGTCCTCAAGAAGCTAATGGCTAATAGACCGATATCCAAAGGTGTCCAGGCATTGTTGACTAGGGGATTGTAGGTTTCCCTTTCAACCAAATGTCGTTCTGGCCATACTAACCCTGTGATTGAGAAGAGAAGCACCACGGTGATCTGGCTAATGCGAAGAAGATCCTGTCAATTCTACCAGAGTATAGCCCACCTTTGGTTGGCACTGTTGTTACACATTATTTTCATCATACCTATGACCATTAATGATGTAAACCTATATGTTGCTTTCAGAGGGGTCAGTTTCCTAAATCCCTGAAGACAGAAGGGAGAATAAATTTTACTGAGATAAGAAGTTGTATTTTATTTTGTAAAAACCCTATTAAAGAGGATTTTTGCAAGCTTCTCTATACACAAGGTGCAGAAATGCCTAATTTTTGCAGGTTGTACTAAAGCTAGGCTGCGTAGTTTCCATAGGCTACACTATAGCTAGGGTGCAGAAATCCCTATACATGGTAAAAACGAGCATCTTCTCAATGCTTCTAGAAGGAGAATCTTCTATGGTGAGGTGGTCTCCGAATGGTTTGGATCTTGCTTGCTTTCATGATTTAGTGGGATCATCCTAACCTCGTCACCTTATCCTCTTCAACTTATAAAAGGAGAGGAGCTCTCATGGAGAAAGTTAGCTTGATTGGGTTGGAAAGTTCTTGAGTCTTTAAGATTGAAAATTTGGCTTGATATTTTTAGCTTCGTTAGATTGGCTTTGAGCTTTGCTTTGTCAATATGTATTGTGAGTAGCTATCAGATCCATGGTCTCTGAATCCATGGAGCAAGAAGTGTGTGGGAAGCAAGGAACTGTTGGAAGGAACCTGACCACATCAAGGAATATGGTTGTATCTTTCTTCCACATTACTTAATACAGATATACTTTTATTTCCTATATGAATGTTATTTGTTCATATTGTATGATTCCTTGATCATGTACATAGTTTCATATCAAATAGACTCTGTTATTCTTGTCTTTGTTGGCTTGTGTTCCTTTGCATATATTTCTCCATAAGCCTCATGATAGAGACTAGATTGCATTGGCGAAGTCGGATATTTGATATTTAAAAGGTATATTCTAGATCCATTTCTCATTTGATAATTGAAATCTAAGGAAAGAATAGTGTATTGTCTTGTTTTGTTCTAGTTTCGTAGTGAAGCTACGGGGATTGATTTGTGTCCGCACTTAACAATTAGCCCGATAACAAAATTGGTGAATCCACTAGGGAACATATTATTTTCCTAGTTTTTCTTTATTTCTTTCATTGATTGCTTGGTTTCTGTTTTTTGAGTCACTGGGAGATCCATCTTGACTCTCTGACTGTTAAACTTCACTGGAAAACCTTCATAATTTTTTTATTTTTTCCATTTTTGTTTGATTTTCACACCCTAATTTGAGGAACAGTGAGACAAATTAGGATTTCCACACCATACCTATTTATACCAGTGTGGAAACTATGCACCCTACCCATTCCTGGCCTACGCGGATCAAGGATTTCTGCATTGTACTAGTCTTCCAGCCTGCGGAGATTGTGATTTTTTTTTGTTTTTTTGGTGGTTTTCCCTGCCCAGATTTGTGATATGGTTCTGGGGTAATTTGTTGGGTCTAATTACAGTATTCTTAACAAAATTTGAATCTTCCTTCAACCATCTTCACCTTATTTTTTCTTTTTTTTCTTTTGAAATATTTGATCCCTTCCTTTGAGAGTCTTTCTGCTACAAATCTTTGTTTTTTCTTTAGAATAGTTTGGTGAAAGAACTTCTTTTTATTTTATTGAATAATTCATGTTAAAAGAGAAAATATGTTTGGGTTGCTTTGTTTTATAGAGATTTGATATTTCTTTTAGCTATCTTTGAAACAAAAAATTGATTCTTTCTTTATATTAGATTGGGGGCATCCTTGCATTTGAAGTAGCAAAATTGCATGATTTTTGGTGTTTTTGGTCTTGAATTCCGAAAACAAAATCTCCCTCATGGTCAGGGGGGGAGGCAAGAATCGTGTATTGGTGTAAAGTCTCTTTTTCTCATTTCTTGAGAATCTTGATACTGATGAGTTTAGTATATTTTGGGACATTGTGCATATGGGAATGATAAATGTTTTTTCCTTCTTGTAGCATAAATTTCATCGAAATGAAAAGATTGCATCCTCATATATTTGCATAACTTTCGAGTCAATCAAAACACCATATTGTCCATGCCATTTTCCTTTTGAGTAACACCAACCTTAAAAATGAAGCGCCTATAAAAATTGATTAGACATTTTAATATTTCTGGTAGCAAACCTACATTAGATTAGTTGTAGGGCTTTGGAATAGGTGTGAAAGATAACTTCCTAAATCTATAAAAAAACATAGAATCTTGAGTTAGGGAGCGGTAAATCCACTTATTACATTTTTTCCTGGGAAGCCCTTCTAACACAAGGGTCAATCACGAGGTCGCATTAAAACTAGAAGAGTTACTCACCCTGCTTTGTTGGTCTTAGTGTAGAGATTGTGCGTATTATGGGGTTCGCTTGAAGGTATACCCACAATTATGAGTGGAAGCCTTTCGAGTTAATTTCGGGCTAGATACCCTGCCTTTGTGTGTGGATCAGACTATCAACTATTTCCCCAGACATCATTGTCTTAATTGGTAACCTTAGTGGCCTATCTCTTTAGGGTATTTACATAAGGTGACTGTGGAGGGGCAAGTCTTCAAGATACCTGGAATCGACGTTGGCCAAACTCACTCAGGCTCCTTGGAAAGTATACCCACGATTATGTGTGGGACCTTACACTAGGGTGTAAGTCTGTTAAGCAGGTCGTAATCGTAACTTTTCCACCCACTCTATCTCAACCCCTTCTTGTAACTTTGTTCCCACGATTTTGGATTTCATCACCAACTAGTGTTCTCATTGTGAGAAGGTATTGTTTGCTTGCTTACTTACTAGATTTTTAGCGTGTGTTGTTTGTTTTCCCTAGTGGAATCTAGATTGGATCTTTTCTTTAATTGCGTCAGTTCCTGGAATGACCAATGAAGGAAATCCTTTGCCAGAGGAACCTTTTGTTTTTCCTTCTTACAAAAACATTGGTCCTCCTCACATCGCTACTTTGAGCCTTCCAGGTCTCACAATTGTATTACCAGTATGGTTTTTTTCCACTCAAGTAATCTCAAATGCAGTTAATGCTTCACTTGTAAGCATTTCCCCCCAAGAACATCAACCTCATGTTGATCCTTTTCCTTCTTCACCAGTAAGATCTTCTTCACCTTCTTCACTTGCAAGGTCTTATTCTGTTTCATCTTCTTCGCCAAGTGAAAGCTTAGGGGCTAGTAATCTGGTGGATAACAAGAAGAAGAAAAGGAAGAATAAGAAGAAGAAAAATAATCAAGGATACAAACTTCCAACCACTACCAAACATGTTGGAAAACAACCAGTAAACAACCAGTTACTGGTAATCATACTGGGAGTGTTGATGATGCCAAGATCACCCAAATAACCCATCATCCCAAGTACCCTTGTAGGCTTTGTAAGGGTATCCATCTTCTTAAGGATTTCCCTGGTCTATCCAAGGTTATAGAAACATGGTCTACGCACCTCACCAACCTATGAACAACATGTTGATGATCTCCCGTCAACTAGTCAAGACACTATTGGGAAGAAGAAAAGTAGAGTCAAGTTCCCATGTATGTTATGCAAAGGGAGTCATTTAACTCATCTTTTCCCTCGTATGGATGAAGCCTCAAAATTTCTAGAAGACATGACTGTTTCTCGGGCTCAACTTCCAGTTGCTTATCACAAGATTACTCTCGACCCACTTATAGTTTATGAAATGATCAATTCGGCCCCTTCATCATTCAATCTAGTTGATCATGTAGTCAATTTGGTCACGTCCTTAGTTGAATTAGTTGACAAAGTGGTTGATCTGATCCCATCCTCAGTCAATCCCACTCTCCCGCCAAAGAATGAAACCCAAGTGGTCGATCCATTTCCACCCGTTGACCCCATTCTCCCCTTGGAGAATGAAACCCAAGTGGTCGATCTAATATCCTCATCGATCAATCCTACTCTCCCACTCGAGAGTAAACCCGATATTGCCCATATTTTTCTCGTTGATACAAAATCTATCATGTCGAGGGGCATTCCTCCTACTGTGGAACCTCCTCCAAGTAATGAGGCCATCCTTTTTAATTGGGGTGTGCTAACTGGACCTCGTCTTCCCTCTCACATTCCTTTCTAGATTACAATACAGGTTTGTGGTCAGGACGTTCCTCATACATTGATAGATGAAGGTGCGTCTTTTAGTATTTTGTCCTCTATTGCTTGACAAGATTTGGGTTGTCCTCAACTTGCGTCGGTTACGCATAATTTTTTATATTTTAACAGAAGAACCAGTTAACCTTTAAGGACCCTTCCTCAATTTCCCATAACTTTGGGAGGGAAAACTATCTTTATTGGTGTCATGGTAGTCCAAGACCCCTTGGATTTTTCTTTACTTCTTGGGTGGGATTATGTCTATGATATGAAATCTATTATGTCCACTCTTTTTCGTGTGATATCTTTCCCAGACAATGCAAGAATGGTGACCATTGATCAAATTTCATTTGTTGGCCTTGACTTGACCATCAACTCAATGAAATCCCTAAATAGTTCATATATGCAGATGGTATCACCCCTGCCACAGGAAAATTATGTGGCGTTGTCTCCCATGCCTTCAATTTTCGATGCAGATAAGTCTCTCATTGTAAGAACACTCCCTTATGACTTTGATCTAGTATTTGACATAGTAATCTCTTTGGTAGGGCTACTGAAGCCTGATCTCCTTACCCCTATTGCAGCCTTCGACATGTGTTCCTTCTAGAGTGTGTTTCTTCCATCAAGTGAAGATCTTTAGGAGGCCAACCGAGGTTTGTCCCTTGACATGGTGTCCTTCCAGAGCTTTGTCCTCTTGGAAGTCGTGATCAAGAAAAGAGATGAGCATGGTTTCCTGATTTAAAGCTCATTAAAAAATGAAACCAACTTTAAGCATGGTTTTCTGCTTTTAAGCTCGTTAAAAAATGAAACCAGTTGTGAGGATAGTTTTGCATCTCTATGGAAACCTCGTTAAAAAATGAAATGGAGGTTACGAGCATAGTTCATGTTTCAGTTTCAATCTCATTAAACAATGAAACAAAGGTCTATGGATTAAACCTAGATTCTCAAGTATACTTCTTATCCTGTGTCAAGCTCATTAAAAAATGAAATAGATTGTTCCCCCTCTTTGTTTCAGTCAATTCCTTCGTCTAGTATTTGAAGCTTCATTTCATTCTCCTCTCTAGTTGGCTGAAATGAAGCTTGGGGGGCATTTTCTTCCAGCCTCTGGACTTCATACTGAGGTTGAGCTGCTAGTTTCTTAAGATAGGGGATAAGTACCAACCATCCATGTGCTATGTGTTGTGAAGTCACAAACATAGTTTTCTATGGTTCAAGCTTGTTTAAAAATGAAACCACCTACCTCAAGCATAGTTTCCTCTATTTCAAACTTGTGTAAAAATGAAACTAGGTCCAAGCATAGTTTTGGCTAGTTTTAAGCTTGTGTAAAAAACAAAATCTATCCCAAGCATAGTTTTGTTTTGTTTTAATCTTGCGTAAAAATGAAAACAATATCGATCTTAGTCTTTGTTATTTATCATGCTTGTAAATCAATGAGAATATAACTGAGTAGAAGTTTATCACTTTTTCAGAATTGTAAATGTTATACAAAACAAGAACCCCCTAGAGTTCCCTTTAAGCTCTTTTCAGACTCTCTAAACATGAAAAGATTGTTGAGCGATCTTGTCTTTTCATGCTCATTAAAGTATTTGAAGAAAATGTTTGATGGGTGATAGGTTATCACTTTTTCGGTCTTATCAAACTAATTTACGAAAAAGGAACTGAGAGAGTTCTCTTTAAGTGTTTTCAAACTCTATAAACATGAAAACCCCTCGAGTTTTCTATCTTTGGACTCGTTAAACAAACATTGAAAGACCCATATGGGACCGAACCAATCCTTCTTAGGGTTCGTTAAACATACTCTGAGGGAATCGTCTGAAGGATGAGCTTACATCAACAAGAATATGTTATCTGCCTCAAGCTTGCATAAAAATAAAGAGGTACTCGCCAGAAATGGTGGGGGAAAAATTGGGAAAGAAATGTATCTAAGCCTGTATTCTACGGGAGAGTCACTTTTGAACATGACACCCTTTCACTGGATTTGTGTCTAGGTTGGAAAATTCACTTGTCTCTTGATCATACTCCTTTATAAGATTACAATTTAGTCTTTGATCCTTGTTCTTGAGTCAATGTTTCCACGACAGTTGTCGTGTCGTCAATATGTTCAAAGAGAAGTTCAACCCATAAATCCTTCTATTGTGTCGACCATTTATGTAGTCCTTAAGCCTTCTATTACGTCGGCCATCCGTGAGTCAGTCCTATATCACTTGTTACTCTAATCTACTTCAAATCTTGTTACCTTTTTTGTGTCATTGATGGGGGATACATTAAGGCCCTCCTATGATGAGTCTTTTCCTATCGACTTCAACTCATTATCCAGGAATTAGACTTAGAAACTAATTGGTACCTTGGAACTTGCATGCCTCAATGGAAGGTTTCCTCACTTTCGACAGTGGGTTTTCATTATTGACCCCTGATAGGGAGATTCTATTGAGTGTTCGACTTCAGCTCATTAATTCACATTCGTTGGATTGTACTAGTGTACCTTGGGATTCATTGACATTAATGGTGATTTCCCTCGCACTTGTTAATGATATTCACTAATGACCAGTAATCAAGTTGTTTCTACCATGTTCGACTTCAACACATCTATTCACATGGTTAGATTCGTACTATAGATTGGTGGAGATGGAGACCCTGAATCTTTTATGATAGATTCAGGTTACATTGGAGTATATTCATATTGTATTGTTGCATAGATCCACATTGTATGTCTCATGTCTATGTTCAAATTTGAGCCTTTAACACATAGATCCACAATGTATTTTTGGTGTCTATGTTCAGATTTGAGTCATAATGGCATGGATCCATGGTGTATGTTTGGTGGCCATGACCTCTTACTTGACATGGATCTTTGCATGTCAGCATTTATGATTTGATTCATTTGTATTCTAATTATGGGAATGCCTACCTCAGTGATGATGTATTATTGTACTGTATTTCCTTGTTTGTTGGTAGGTTTTCGACCGACGTGTTCCTTATTCCCTACACACACTCGACAAAGTATTGCAGCTATCACTCTATTCTAACTTCAAATGTTGGGGGGATCTTTGTTACACATTATTTTCTTCATCCCTATGATCGTTAATGATGTAAACCTATATTTTTCCTTCAGAGGGGTCAGTGGCCTGAATTCCTGAAGAAAGAAGGAAGAAGAACTTTTACTAAGAGAAGAAGTTGTATTTTCCTTTGTAAAAATTCTATTAAAGAGGATTTACGCATGTTGCTCTATACACAGGGTGCGGAAATGCCTAATTTTTGTAGGCTATACTAAAGCTAGGCTACGAAGTTTCTGCAAACTACACTATAGATAGGGTCTGGAAATTCCTATACGTGGGAAAAATGAGCGTCTTCTCGATGCTTATAGAAGGATAAGCTTCTATGGTGAGTTGGCCTCCGAACGGTTTGGATTTTAGTCGCTTTCATGATTTAGTGGGATCATCCTAACCTACTCACCTTATCCTCTTCATATTATAAAAGGAGAGGAGCTCTCATGGAGAAAGTTAGCTTGATTGGGTTGGAAAGTTATTGAGTCTTTAAGATTAGAAATTTGGCTTGAGATTTTTAGCTTTGTTAAGTTGTCTTTGAGATTTTATTTGTCAAGATAGATTGTGAGTAGCTATCAGATCCATGGTCTCAGAATCCATGGAGCAAGAAGTGTGTGGGATGAAAGGAACTATTGGAAGGAACCTGACGACATCAAGGCATCTAGTTGTATCTTTCTTCCATATTCTTTAATACATATATACTTTTTTTTCCTATATGAATATTATTTGTTCATATTGTATTATTCCTTGATCATGTACATAGTTTCATATCAAATAGACTCATTTATTCTTGTCTTCGTTGGCTTGTGTTCCTTTGCAAATATTTCTCCATAAGCCTCATGATGGAGCTTGGATTGCATTGGCGAAGTTAGATCTTCGATATTTAAAAGGTATGTTCTAGATCCATTTCTCATTTGATAATTGAAATATAAGGAAAGAGTATTTTACTGTCTTGTTTTGTTCTAGTTTCGTAGTGAATCTAGAGGGATTGATTTGTGTTCGCACTTAAAAATTAGCCCGATAACAGTTGTTAACCATGAAAACATCCCCTGATATTATGAGTACATTGTTTTCACTGCGTATATTTTGAAAGGAATACTCGTAGTCGGAAGTCAGTTAGGATAGATCCCTCTATTGAAGAACAACAAATTCAATTTGGGAGACCAGAAGAACTATGCCATGTTGGCACCGCATCGTTATCTCACAAAGTCAAATCGGAAGGAGCCTTTCCTTGTCTCATAGCAATGGATTAAGGGGTTGGCGTAGTCCACCATGATGAATGTGATGAATATCCCCCATTTTGGTCGCCACTAGGAGGTCAACGCCTGCATTAAACTCCTCCTGTCATGTTATCATGGTAGATAATTGTGGCTCAATAGAAGGATTACCATGGATCCATCACTGATCCACTATATTATAGGCTTAAGTGTGAAGGTTCCTGACCCTCAACATTTCGATCCAGGGAAGTAAATTGAGGTTACAAGGTAGCATCTATACAAGATGGTGCAGTACGCCTCACTTGCCAACTCCTAGATGGAAAGCTTGTCAGGAAGAATCACCCCACACAGGTCACCAGGTTCGTGGTAGACCTCATATGAAAATGTGTGGAGGGCATGCAAATGAACTGGGCGAACTACCTCATCAATGAGTTGGAGAAGGATTGTCGTGAAGCCTAGGATTTGGGATATGAATTCCATTACAACTAGTTGATAATTTTGATCGCATTTGTCGCTTGGAAAAGTCCTTGAAGAAGCCACCTTCCTAGAAATCAAACCCTCGGAGCCGTTGGCCACTCAATTTTCAACCCTGTGGTAGACCAACGACATGACCAAGCAGTGGAAGTCCAACATTGTGTTTCATGCATACTATCAGCAATTAAAGGTTTCCATTGAATCATTTTCATGCATGAAACTGTGCACCTTGCAACATTAATGAACAATAACAAAGTTTCATGTAGATCCTCATTTCATCTACATAACTGTGTGTAGAGACAAGAAATAGGAAGAATTACAGTCATACTACAAGCTGATAGATGAAGACATGGAGCATATTACAAAAGAGTGGCTGGAGGAAGTTCTTGTACCTGTTGTTGATGAAGAACTCTCTGACACCAACACCATAGGAAGCCCCATAGTCACCCATTTTGAGAATGTTGGACAATCTAGTGGGACTATGAAGAAGAAAAAGTAGGAGTAATTCCAGGATATAGAGAGCGATGAGGAGTACAATTCTTCTGAAGATAACGGGTGTGGCTCGCCAGGAGGAGGAGGAGAAAATGAAGTAGAAGGAAAGGGAAGAGGAGATGAAGGAGAAGAATGGAAAGGAGAAGGCGAATCTACCACCCCTCGACTTGAGGATCCCCCTATTGGGACAGTAACACCACAGAAGAGGAAGGTTTCTCCAAAGAAACCTTCAGCAAGGAAGAAGACATGCGCTAACAAGCCCGAGTTGGAGGCCACGCTCATGGAGGACGACATCAACCTGGTCCACGGAGCTATGGAGGATGCTTCCAAGGAAATATTGTAGAGATATGGAGAGAAACATGAGGAGCTATATGGAAGGATCGAGAAGGAATTGAAGGAACTACAACAAGATATTTTTTTGGTCCACGCATTACCTACTGTGCCTTCCTCGACTACAAAATTGGGGGATGAACTAGCCCAATTGAGAAGATTGGAGGATGTAGTAGAAGTTCAACTTCAGAGAGTCTAGGAAGAGAAGGAGAAGACTATAGAAGCCTTGAAACATGAGAAAGATTAAGTCTTAGCACAATTAAGAGTAGTGCAGGAAAATGTAGTAGCCCAGGAAAGTGAGAAAGTAGATCTTTAGGCGAAGCTCCAGGAGGAAAAATCCCAGCTACAGAGAGAAAAGGAGAAGATGCTCACAAAGAGGGCCATGGTCAAAGAAGTAGTGATTAAATCATGTCACTCTATGCCAAGCTTGGAACAGGAGGAGAAAGAGTTGGTCGAGGGTCAAGTAGTGAAGCTCACTAAGATCATCCAACAACTTCAAGCTAAGAAAGCAGAATTGGAGGTTCAAGCAGTGTCGATCACCCCACAGGAGGTGCATGACCAGAGGGAGGAAACCACTAAGACCACGGTAGTAAGGATAAGAGCCCTCCCCTTGGAGTGAAAAAAACTAAGTGATAGAAGTGCATAGACATATGAACGCCTCGCCGAGGATCTCGAACTGAAGAAGCTAGAAGCGTAGTTACAGGAGGTGCAACAACAAGCATTTTTCATGCAATTGCAGATGAAGTTGCTCACTATAGTAGAAAGAATGAAAAGATACCAGTAGCAGCGCATAGTAAAAAATAAAATCACTTCCCTCCAAGGAAAGGTAATGGATGTCACACAGAAGTTGCAACCTGTGCAGGATGAAGCCTGCAAGGTGTTCGAAGAGATTGATGGACATAGATCGCAATTGGATCAAGTGGTTGCAACAATAGAACAACACCTCGAAGGGCCTGTTACAGAACATACGATGCAGGAGCTTGTTGAGCAGGAGGATCAAACGACGCAGCAATTCGAGGTATCTCGAGTTACACTCGAGGCCTTCGAAGTAGCGTTGTCTAGACCTGAGTGACTCGAGATGAGTCACAAGTGAGTGTTGGGGGCTTGTTGGCCCTCGACCAAGTTTTGAAGAAACCTTTGTCATATTTTGACCACTTTTGGACTTCGACACATTGTTTGAAGAAGGATCGTTTAGGAGGAGATGAGATCATCGATCTCACCGATTTTGTGGGATATGTCGACCTAATAAGGGGTCCTCTAGGTTTTTTGTAATGGGTTTATGGGATGTTGTCCCATGGGCTCTCCCATGTTTAGTCCTTATTGTAAGGGATTGTAAAAGTATAAAAAAACTAAGAATGTATGGTAGAAGCGAAGATAAGTGTTTTTTGGAGCTAAGTGCAAGTAGTTCAATTGTCTTTGTGCAAGGGAATGTATGTATGTTAAGGTTGTGTGCTTGATACAGAGTTGGCTTTGTGCCTTGACATAGTTTTGGAAGGAGGATCGGGTTCTCAGTGCATAGATCTCATTTCCAATGTGAATCTCTACTCTGTGGATTAGTGCACAGGAGTAACTAAATGTAAGAGATTGACGAATAATAAAGAAGCGAAGCAGTTGGTGGACGTAGCCCCACACTGAGGTGAACCATGCATATCTGGTGTCTTATGGTTTTCTTTGCGCAATTTTATATCTATTATGTTTTTCTTAGTGCTTATATTATATTTGTAATGAATATGTATGTGTTTCTTAAATGCATTTCTTATGTTAGAATACTAGATCTGATTAAGAGTGCTATGTGCTAAGCCCCCTGCTTCTACCTCGGGTGAGACCTCGCCTGCTTCGCAGGTGTTTTCGAAAGGGCCGGTAGTCGGGGTTTTTTGGTGCATTGTTAAGCATTGAACCCGGGGTCTGCCCCTATACAAACACCATTTGATTGTGTTACATGTCCTTTCTGACATGGATCTACTGATGTTTGTGCTACGTGTCTTCACTTCATGACTTCAGAACTTCAGCCTTTGGGTGAATTTAGATGTTCTCAACCCATTCTCACTGAGGTGATCAGCGTCAAAGTTGACCACTATCCTGATCCAACTATCATCATGTATTTTCTAGATCCGATGGTCCTCATTCACTTTGGGACTTTGAGGCTTCAACCTTCGTCTTTGTTTATCCTATCCTTCCACTTTATCTAGATCAGATGGTCAATATGACTCCCGAAATATTTCTCATATCAGACGACTCATGTTCTCTTCGGAACATTTGTGGTTTAAATTTTCCTTCCACTTTACTCGATCTAATGGTTGGTATATTATGTGAAGTGTTCCTTGTATCGAATGACACATGTCCACATAGGGACTTCGGCCTTCGGGTAATATTACCCATTCTAGGCTTATTTTCTCTGGAGTAGTCATCACCGGGGTTGATTGTTCTTCTACTCAACTTTAATCCAAAAAATAAGATATCTTCTGAAGCTCTTTCTTTAGATATGTCAGTTGAGATCTAATTCTTCTAACTTCCCTTCGATGTGACAGTCCATATTTGTCCCGAAATCTACATCAATGGACATGATTCTTTTCCTTTTTTACACATATTTCCTCTATGATCCAACAGTCAGGTTTGCACCCGAATTATTGATGAATGGCTCACGTTGCTTGATATTTTATAAAGGTTTCCCTTGTTCAGTAATCTTTTCTCCTGTGGAATTTTTGCAGCACTATCTCTCTTGAGCTTTGATAATAGGATCATTGTTGATCCTATCGTGATCAACAATAATCATGAATTGCTTCAGCCTTACAGTGATTTTCTTCTACCGATCTTTAGTATACTTTTCCTCCTGAAATTAACCTTGCTTCTTTGTTGCATTCTCTTTCCATCATTGACCCTTCATTACACATGGAAAGACCTTATTGGCCATCCTGACACTAATGAAAACTATATAATTGTTCATGACTAATTCATGTTTCCATCATAACAACTTATCATGAATGTTGACATCAATGACAATATGTCCAACAATATCCCCCTTTTTCATTGAGGGAAACACGCTAACTTCATACACAAACTCCCCCTGTGATGATGATTTTACCCTATGAAGTTACTCTCCCCATTTGACATCAATGGAAAAGGGTTTCTCCCCTATGATTAATCTTTGGTTTTCTGTATGTTGTTGACTAGAATCTGAACTCGGGTAACTCCCCCTGCAATCATGCTCTGTCTGCCATAATTAAATGACTCCCCCTTGTCAATATTCTCTCTCTACTTCTAACCTCTCTTCCCCTTTGTTTTTGAAGGGGTAGTTCTTCTTGACAAGATTTCTCCCCTTGTCATTTCTACGGGATGCCATGTATACCACTATATACATCCTACTGTTTTCGCTGTAGATACTGTTGTCCTACTGGAACACTGTGAAACTGAATATTATACTTTTCAAATGACCTTTCAACTTGTCCATTGCTCCTCATTGATCTCTAACCAAATGTATCCATCTTTATCCTAGATTCTTCTTTATTGTGCACTTCCTTTAAATTCATCTGATATACTTTGTACTTTGCTTGCCACATGACTTGCCTTGCTGATAGAATGTAATCTATTCAACTAGAATTGATCTAGTTATCCAACCAACTCAGGCACACATCCACCAACCCATACATCTTTCAGATTTTCTCTGTCACAACCACTGTCTTTGAAATTTTAGTTTCCAGTCTTTTCATTTTTAGACATGTACTCAGTTTATCTTCATCATCACCTCACTGCTGCATAAATTTCCATTCATTCCATTTAGGGTTTGTCCACTTATAACCGTTAAGAGACCAATACATAACCTATATTGTTCCTGAGCAGATGAAGACCTACAATAAACTATGTTAGATCATGCATATAGTTATATCATCAAACCTTGATTCTTTCGATGATCCTATTCATTTTTATGTGCTTCAATGCTCATAGGAGCATCAACATGAATGATTTTTAAGTCTTCTATAATTTCTCCTTCCTTCTTTGTTTTTAATGTTTCTTTGATAAGGAGTTTCAGTGGATCATTAAAATAGGATTGAAAAATTTATGAGATAATCATCACTCAATTCTTTTGGTTGTTTTGTTGTTGAAGATTCATCATCAATGTCACTATTATGTGCACCAGAAGTTCTTTATCGTTGTTTTGAGAATATTCCTTTATTAATTTCCATTTATTGGGTAATGGATAATCTTCTTGTATGACATTATCAAGTTTTGGAATTGTGTCAGATTTTTCTTTATGATTTTTCATGTCTTGAGTTTGATCTACTTTATATGCATATCTTTGATTATTATATTCCTTATTAGAATTTTTACCCACCAATCTCCTATTATTAACTTCATCAATTTCAAGAGCAATATTTTCATAACCTTTATTGTTTGATACTTCAGATTTTATTTTTCATGTCTTGTTATTTTGTTTGTTAGGTTTTCTTGTTTTTATGGATTACATTGCTAATCGACATTCTCTAGTTTTATGACCATAGTGTTGGATTACTGGGAGGGGGGGGTGAATCAGTAATAGAGAAATTATAATCCGTTTTAACCAAATAATCCAAGTGTTATATCAATGTATAATTATCATCCAATAATGATCAATGAACAAATGAACAATCATACAAATACACAATACACCAGTGTTTTACGTGGAAACCCAAAGTGGGAGAAAACCATAGAATGATTTTTCTTATATGTCTTGAAGAATTGCATTCATTGGAAGCACCAAATTCCTTTGTTTTCCAGCTGCAACTAGAAGGAGGCACCAACCTCCTAGTTTCTCAGGCTACAACCCGAGGGAAGATACAACTCCTCAATACTCTGGCTACAACTAGAAGGAGGCTACAACCCCCTATGTTCAACAGCTACAACCACATGTCCTTGCCCCATCCAACCGCCCTGTAGTAGAAGTAGAATGATGGAACCACTGTCACACTATCACTATGAGATATACCACTATAAATATGTACCAATAAACCTTAACCATGCATCAACCATGAATCAACCTGTACCTCAACCTGTAATCAACCTGTACCATAAACAAATGCAGCAACCATGCACCAACCTGTGCCAAACAACCTAAAATCAATCTGTACCATAAAAAAGTGCATCCAACCATGTACCAAATATGTACCAATCATGTGTCACCTACTCATCAATTATGACTCATCAATATTTACTAACATCATCAACTATACACGTCATGTATGTTCCAACTTGTCAACTACTTGTCTCAACCATGTACCCAACATGTACCTTAATCAAAATCCCTCATGAATTTCATCATCAAAATATTATTTGTAACTCTGTAATATACTTTTTGTATATGATCACACACCTTAAAACCTTCCTTAACTTTAACAATAAGAGACTAGCATTTTCATCAAACTTTTCTTTAGTCTCACATGACTAGTTTTGGATTAGTCAACAACCCTAACTTGAAATAATCATAACTATGTATCTGTAATGAATAAAGAAATGAAACTGATAGACAATGTTCTTCAGTGTGTTTTATGCAATTCCTCCAAGTTTCACTACTTGAAACCTCTCAAAAAAGGAGTTATAGAAAAAATGGCATATCTTGCTGAATTTTGGCTTATTCTAGAGAGCGACCTTGTAGAGCATGGCCCGCAAGGAATATTTGTTGAATTGATCTAAAAATGTTACTCAACATACTAAAGAATGTACTCTAACCAACACATTATTTCTTATTGAATTGGATATGTTATGAATAAGTTATGACGTTTTTTCCCAAAACACCCATTTTAGACTAGTTTCAGGACTAGCCACAAACCCTATTTTCCACGAAGTGTAACGCCAAAAATAAAATGAACCACAAGATGATTTTTTTACCATATATATTTGGATATGTTTCCTCAATAGAATAAAAATTTCACGGTCTGAATCATTCTAGAAAAAAAAGGTATTGCGAAAATGGTTAGATGACCTGTAAATAACATACCTTAGAAAGCATCGTCAAAAGAATTTGTCCTCCCTTGAATCTAGACCTTCTTTTCTTCACCTTCCTTCTAAAATTTGGCTTAGATATCCTTGGATACCTCAAAAACCTATAGATATTCAATATTCTCAAGTGTGATTCAAAATGATAGAGCCTTGCCTCTTATTTATACTCTCCAAGTAGCTTCCTTAAAAACATCTTCTAGGTCACTTTGCCCACTTTCCTTATTTTAGGTTTAACCCACTTCTAATTTCTACATTAAATTTGTTATTTAAATAATTTGTTTTGTATTCACTTTGAATTATATTACACGCATCACTTTACTTTATTATTTACCTTCTAAAATCTCTTAAACCACTTTGACCTTTTGGGGCTACTAGATGACATATGAGGGTCTTCCAACTTCATAAGGCCATAACTCTCAAACTGTGAGGTGTTCTGTGACATTCCACATACCACCAAAAATATAATGATATGTACTATCCATATAGAATAGTATTACCTGAAAATATATAAAAAATCATACCATTATCCATCAAACAAGCCTAGGTCCATTAACCAAACCTGGTTTCTCCAACTTCTTATGGCCATAATCTCTAACCATGAGGAGTTATCTGACATTCCACATACCACCGAAAATGCCATGACAAGAAATATCCATATAGGATAGTTTCACTAAAAAATTCATTGACCTTCATCTCATTATTCCAAAAATAAGCATGGGTTCTCTAACCATACTTCTAGGATAACTCAATCCACAAAGCATCTTCCCATGAGGGCTTTCACCATAAGGGGACCACTTTGGAGTTCATCCATTTCTACTTATTATCAAGCATGACAAGACAATAATGAGTCATATTTACATAAAACAAACTTGGGTCCATTACCCAAAACTTTGTGCTACCGAGCTTTCTTCAAGGGTTGACATCAATGACAACCAACCTTAATCAATAATCGCCCCCTTTGGAATTGATGGCAACACTCTAATGAAAAACTGAAATTATGTCATGCAATACTAAAATCATATCACTCATGCTCCCCTGGAAACATGCCTTTTTCCTCTGCATATCTATGACCATTTCTCCCCCTGGAACCATGCCTCTGTCCTCTGCATCTGATGAATCTCTCCCCCTTTATCATCAATGGAAAAGGTATATTTCCATATGGGGTTTCTCCCCCTGACTGAATTGTCCTATTTGTGGTGCTTCCTCATGTACATATAAGACATATAAGATAAACATTCAAAAGAATTCATTTTGGAGTAGAAATAACGCCAAGTCTTTGGCGAAGATACTCAAAGGATTCTCGTGGAAGTGGTTTTGTAAAGATGTCTGCCACTTGTTCTTTTGTGCCCACATACTCAACTCTGATGTTTTTTTCTGCAACCTGCTCCCATAGAAAGTGATACTTGATTGGAATGTGCTTTGTCTTGGAGTGCATCACCGACTTCTTTGAGATACTATTGGCGCTTGTATTATCACAATAGATTGAAATGGGATCATCATACTCAACTTGTATATTTTTCATAGTTTGTTTCATCCAAATAAACTATGTACAACATGATGTTGTTGCAATATACTCTACTTTGATTGTAGATAAAGATGTTGATGATTGTTTCTTGCTTATCCATGATGCTAAACACTCACCCAAGTAGAACATTGCTCCACTGGTGCTTCATCGGTCATCAATACAACCTGCCCAATCTGCATCTGTGTAGGAAATAAATGATAGATCCCTTCCTTTTGGATACCATAATCCAAACTCTTATGTTTCTTTGAGATATCTGAAAATCCTCTTCACTACTAATAAATTTGATTCCTTTGGTGCTTCTTGAAATCGTGCCACCTATCCAACTGCCTGCATTACATCTAGTCTGAATGTTGTCACATATAGTAGGTTTCTAATCATTGACCTGTATTTCCTCTGATCTGTAGACTTTGAATCATCATCCGTTCTCAACTTGCAACTGGTTTGCATGGGAGTGATAACTAGTTTGCATTCTTCCATTCCAAACCTCTTTATAATTTCTCTGATATACTTGGTTTGAGAAATAAAAATTTCTTGGTTTCTTTAACAGATCTGTTGTCACATTCAAAGACCCAGGGTTCAACGCTTCAAAAACGCACCAACAAAAACCTAACTACCGACCCTTTCGGAAACACTTGTGAAGCAGATGAAGTCACACTTGAGGTAGAGGCAGGGGTGGTTGAAAAACTCAGATGTATGAAACCTAGATGGGACATAGATTTGTGCTTAAATCACCTTAACAGAACACTTAGCCTTTTCCATTCATTAGTACTTAGCCTTTGTCTACAACGTAGATAAACCCTAATTACAACGCAACATAGTATTCAACAAGATTCAACACATTCAAGTACTAAGCACATCAAAATAGATCATATCTGCTACTTATTTACATCACCAAGCACTAAGCTATCATATCATATACATCTAAGCATACATTACTACACTAAGCATAAATCATATGAGCAATAAAACAACCATAATGCGTAAATAAACCATAACACAAGATATACGTGGTTCACCCCCAACGTGGGGCTACGTCCACCAACTCTTCGTCTTCTTTATTATCTTCTATCAATATCCTTACATTTACAAAGCCACAAGTTCCTACTCCGCATAGGACAAGAGATCTGTGTGCACTCCTCCAGATCCTCCCTCCCTGAGTTAGGTTACAACACAAAGCCTTTACACAGTCTCTTATAGTCACTTTCACTTAGCCTTGCAATTTCTTAACACATAGCATGCACAAAGAATTTACAACTGTCAGTTGCACTTAGCAAAACATCACACATATGCACACATTGTCTCTTCTTGCATCACCTAGACATCTATTTATACATCACAAAAGGGCCTAGACATGGATAAACCCATGGGTCAACTTGCACTCCACCTTCGACAGCTTGTCGAAGTCCCAAAATAGGTCAAACCTGACCAGGGATCTCCAACATCAAGGGCCAATAGGCCCCCAACACTCACCTGTGAATCATCCCGAGTCACTTTGATCTAGGTAGCTCCACCTCAAAATCCTTGAGCCTAGCTTGAGCTACTTCGACCTACTGCTTAGCCAAGGCATCCTGCTCGGAAAACTCTTGAATAACTCCCTCATTCACAAGTCCCTCTAAGTGTTGTTCTACTGTACCATAAACAAGTGCATCCAACCATGTACCAAGCATATACCAATCATGTGTCACCTACTCATCAACTATGACTCATCAATATGTACTAACATCATCAACTATACACCTCTTGTATGTTCCAACTCATCAACTACTTGTCTCAACCATGTACCCAACATGTACCTTAACCAAAAGCCCTCAACAATTTCATCATCCAAATATGATTTGTAACTCTGTAATATACCTGGTGTATATGATCACATACCTGCAAACGTTCCTCAACTTTAACAACAAGAGACTAGCATTTTCATCAAACTTTTCTTTAGTCTCACATGACTAGTTTTGGATTAGTCAAGAACCCTAACTTGAAATAATCATAACTATGTACTTGTAATGAATAAATATATGAAACTGATACACAATGTCCTTCAGTGTGTTTTATGCAATTCCTCCAAGTGTCACTACTTGAAACCTTACAGAAAAGGCGTTATAGAAAAAATGGCATACCTTGTTGAATTATGGCTTATTCTAGAGAACGACCTTGTAGAGCGTGTTGTTGGTGTTGGGGTCCTATAATTATAGGAAACTCGATTCTTCGATTGTTGATTTGGCATTTCTCTCGTGATGACGAAGGAAAGCACCACGTGGAGGGGGGATGTTTTTGCAAAAACATTATTCTGGACCCCCCCCCTCTCGTTAAAGTCCGGAAGGTGAGGGGGGGTCCAGAATTTTTATCGTGCATTGATTTTGTTTGATGTGAAGTGGATGGAGGGGAGTGAGGCATGGAGGTGCGTGGAGGTAGGTGTGAGTGGAGTGTGATGTGAGGTATGGTAGGTGTGAGTGGAGTGTGACGTGAGGTATGAGGGTGGGGTAGGACTTAGGTTAGTTTAGGTATGTTTTAAGTCGTGTTTTGTTTTATATTGTTTTATATTTTATATTTTATACTTTATGTTATGTGTTACGTGTTTTTTAATTTTGTTTTGAATTAATATTTCTTATTTTATATGTTTGTTTTTGATTTATTTGTTTTTTTAATATTTTTTATTATGTGTTTTATGTTATATGTTATGTTATGTTTTTTATATTTTGTTTTTTGTTTTCTATTATTTTTGTTTAAATATTTAATATGTTTTATATTGTTCTTGTATTTTCTTTTTATTTAATTTTTAATTAATCCTAATTACTAACCTAACTATATTATTAACCATTAATTAATTAATTAATTAACAATTGATTTATTATTAATTAACCAACTAATTATTAACTAATCCAGCTTATTAAACTAACTACATTAAATTTTATTACTAGCATTATTAACTTAATGTTTTTATTCTAAGTCTCATTATTCATGGATGGGTGATGGGCGGGAGGTAGTCAATGGGGCCACAGGACAAGGGAGTGAGGGTGCAGCGTGTATGAAGGATGCAGCAGGGTGATGGGGGATCGAGCAAAAAGAATGGAGGGAGGAAACGGGATCAACCCAGCCAGACTATTCCTGCGGACCACCCCCTCCCCCCCCCAAAAAAAAAAAACCGCTTACCACCTCAGGGGGGTCCAGAATACCGCCTTCATGGAACAAAACCACTTTTTCCCTATTTTTTGCCATTTTTGTCTGTTTTAGCATACATTCTTCCGAGGCACTTTCTGGAAAAAAGAAGATGGATTTTAAAAATATGAGAGAGGTTTGTTCTCATCACAGGCTGAATAATAAAAACCTCTCTCATTTTTTGCAACGGAGTTACGAGCAGAGATAATCAAAGTTGTCTTTTAGCCTCTTTTTTCGCATTTTCAGTTTAACTGTTACAGTCCCGATCTTGTAGGAGTGGTTATGGCCAGCTGGGGACGAATTTAGAAAAACGGAAGGAGGGTTTTGTCCAGAACATACCCATCTACAATAACCTCCTTCAGTTTTCACCTAGGTGTCATATTTCAATAGAAAAACATGTCTGTTTGGACCCCTTTTTCACAGAAAACTGGTCTTTCTTTCATGGCAGAAAGCTCCAAATTTTGTGGGAGTGGTGGCTATTTTTGGCAGAGGGAGTTAAACCGAACTCTGAAACTTATTGGGATGACCTCTCCTATTTATAGATATTATTTTTAATATAAAAGGGTTGGGATCAGTCGAAGACCATGGATTAAAAAATCTTGTATCAGAGCTCGCAGAGCCATCTATATTTTTCATCAATTCAATATTACAGTCACAGCAGTTACATGATTATTGTGTCAAGTTTATTGGTGAAGTGCTCCTCCAGTAAATTGTTTTCTCTGTTTCCATATGTTTTCTTTCCTTATTATTCGACAGAAGTTTATGAGCAGAATTTGTTGTAATATACACTTTGTTTCTGGCTGCGGATAATATTAATGTTTTCTTCTGACATTCAGTGGCAGAATTCTTCATTGCTCTGTTGCTAAATTGATCATTTCTTTTTCCTCCTCTTTCATATCATTTAATATTACCAGATCCAGTAATTTTCCTACCTTGCCCTATAAAGGCTATATATAGGATTTTTTTTTGATTAAATCTCAGTTTGTGACTCCATTGCCCATGGTTCCTTTTTTCCCTGCTCCTACTAGAAAATCCATAAACAACCCCACACTTGCATAACTAGCCTAATATACTCTTCCAACAAAGTTATATCAGACAAAGATATCCCTCTCTGAGTCTTGGAGGGCTAGATCCAAGACTCAAATTGTTTTTGATGTTGCCTCTGTGACTGCCTTACCACCTTGGGCAAATTACAGAGTGCTAACAGAATGGTGACTCCACTGGGGACAGTTCCCCAGTAGTACACTTCAAAGCTCCAAATTTGCTCGTTGATGGTGGACAGTGACCAGACACAAGAAGGTTGAGATCATTCACCTGGCGAATCCAATCAGCTCTAGACAGTGCCAAATCAAAGACTCCACTGGAGGAAGACCTAAAGCATGGCCAAGCAGCTTGGAAAGACCAGGTACTCAAGCTCAAATTGCATTCAAGAAATCTTTGGTTTTATCTGCAATTATGTCTTGTCTTTTTCTAAGCCTGATCAAAAGTATATTGTTGAAGATTACTTTGAACATCAATCAATTGATGAGTCTCAATAGATCATATCCCCAATTGTAGATTATGTACATGCTCATACACCTGTGCACATCCCAGATGCACCTGTAGAAACCCTAGGGAGACATAAGCCTCCTGCTTTATCTCCTACTCTTGCTAAACCTATGGATAGTTGTAAGCCTCTTTCTTCATCTCCTATTCTTGCAAAAGCCCCAGAATGATACTAGCCTCTAGATTTGCCTCCCATTCTCCATGACCTCCCTGTCAATTAGATTAATAATTTGCCTAGGTTTGATGGAGAAAATGGGAAGATCACTGCTGAAAAGCATATTCAAAACCTTGAAGATTTCCTTGACCTTTATGAGGTTGAAGATGATGATGTCTGTATCAGGATGTTTGCCCTGTCTTTGCAAGGTAAAGTTAAAAATTGGTTTAGAAATCTGCCAGCTGCAAGCATTAGAAATTTTCATCAGTTCATGCAAGTGTTCTTAGACAGGTGGGTGATCATGGGAAATGTTTTCCTCATCCTAGAAGAGTATGACCACTTGAAAAGAAAGCCAGGGGAGACAGTACAACAGTTCTCAACCAGACTCAATGATGTGTATCATTCCATACCTGTGGATGTAAGGCCGCCTCCTGGTTTGGCTAAATTGCATTTCCCAGAAGCCTTTGATCCCGAAATGCCTTTCCAATTAAGAGAAAGGAACACTGCAAGCCTTGAAGAAATGAAGAACATTGCAGTTGATGTGGAGACCAACTTGCTGATCAAGAGGTCAATGTTAAAGGACAAAGAAATGGAGCAACTGAAGTCATCAGAAGCTAAACTGGAGATTTTGTCCAGTGCCATGGAAGTGATGATGCAGAGGATCAATAGGAAAGAGGAGCTTGTTGTCCAAAGACATCATGTTCCATTGATTTCAGAGAAAGACACAGTCATAGTTCCCAAACATTTTTCTACTCATCTTGGGTACCATGGTTTGAATAATGATTCGTTCATGTATTCAATTTACAACACAGTCAAAGATGAAGCTCCATATCGACTTGTAGAGGAACAACCAGCTGACATAATATGCATGTTCAATGGCATTTCATCCATGGATGATTTACCCAAGTGTAACCAGTATGAGGAGGATCATGAAGCTGAAATAGAGGTTGTTTGTTCAGAGCAATCAACAACATGTCATTGGAAGGAAGGAGATCATTTACAGTTCAGATGTGACAATCATCTCATGCACAACAGTCATGACAGCGATGAGGAAGAGACAGAAAATCTTAGAGTAAGTGAAGACACTTTGCCCTTATGTTTCTCATCTTTTCAATTTCTGAAAAGAAACTCTAGGTCAATTGTAAATAGTGAAGACAGAAATTCCTCTGATCAATCAATTGATGATGCCATTAAGGATATGGAGGTTGTCCTAAACCCAGAATCGCAGCACTTGCCTTACTTCGATTTTCAAATTTCAGATGAAAGATTAAAGCCTGAGGCAAATTCTGAGTTAATCCAAAATAACTCTGTACCATTGTGCTTTAATTCATTTCAAATTTTGAAGGAGACTCTTGGACAAGTGTTGAAGGATAAATACATAAAAGGTCAGGAAATATCATTTGAATCAATGCAGCAGTCTTGTCAGTCTTTTCAGGATCCCATAGCTAATCGGTTGGATGGCCTGTGTGGTCAAAGTCTTCCTTCATCATCTAGATATGGGATAAAACGTTGTTATGATATTGACATGATCAGGCAGTCAGCTTCATTTTCTTTTGCAGCAGAGGCATCATTTCACAAACCATTAGAGCATCCATAGTCATATAAATAAGTGTTGAAAGACACAGAATGCATAGGTGAAAAATCGAGTCTTGATGCTGAGTTGTTTGAAGTTGAAAATTAAAAGATGGGCCAAACCTATATTGATCCTGTAAATACATATATGGAGAAATTTTTTAATACAAGATATTTTTCAATTGCCAGTGTTTTTCCTATTGTTCGGGTTTATCAAATCTTATGTAAGGGAAAGCAGGTTGGAAATTACTCTCAAGCACGAGTAACAGACTTATTTCTGAGTTTCATCACAGACAGTGAAAGAATAGAGCCACTAAATCAACTGCTGGATTGGCTCCATTGGCATTTTTCCATTACCTAGCTGAGCAATGATTGCAGTAGGGTAGGTAGGAAAAAATGAATAAGCTCAGCATTCCGAGCATCTCTTTTTCGCCAGTGTTTATTTTAATTTGGTTTCAGTTGCAAGATCAAAACAGGTACAAGTTGCAAAATAAGATTTTTGGATCAGCCCAATGGATAAAGCACTGGTCTGCATGATTCATAGGAATGTGGTTCTTGACACCTTCTGAAAGAAGATGCCATCCTTAGGTGGAGCCTATGTTGGGGTCCTATAATTATAGGCAACTCGATTCTTCGACTGTTGATTTGGCGTTTCTCTCGTGATGACGAAGTCGAGCTCGGTTGATCCCGTTTCCTCCCTCCATTCTTTTCGCTCGATCCGTCATCACCCTGTTGCATCCTTCATACACATTGCACCCTCACTCCCTTGTCCTGTGGCCCCATTGACTACCTCTGGCCCGTTACCCATCCATGAATAATGAGACTTAGAATAAAAACATTAAGTTAATAATCCTAGTAATAAAATTTAATGTAGTTAGTTTAATAAGCTAGATTAGTTAATAATTAGTTGGTTAATTAATAATAAATCAATTGTTAATTAATTAATTAATTAATGGTTAATAATATATTTAGGTTAGTAATTAGGATTAATTAAAAATTAAATAAAAAGAAAATACAAAAACAATATAAAACATATTAAATATTTAAACAAAAATAATAAAAAACAAAAAACATAACATAAAAAACATAACATAACATATACCATAAAACACATAATAAAAAATATTAAAAAAACAAATAAAACAAAAACAAACATATCAAATAAAACATATTAATTCAAAACAAAATTAAAAAACATATAACACATAACATAAAGTATAAAATATAAAATATAAAACAATATAAAACAAAACACAACTTAAAACATACATAAACTAACCTAAGTCCTACGCCACCCTCATACCTCACGTCACACTCCAATCACACCTACCATGCCTCACGTCACACTCCACTCACACCTACCTCCATGCACCTCCATGCCTCATGCCCCTCCATCCACTTCACATCAAACAAAATCAACGCACGATAAAAATTCCGGACCTCCCCTCACCTTCCGAAATTTAACGAGAGGGGGGGGGGTCCGGAATAATGGTTTTGCAAAACCACACGTGGTGACTTCCTATTCCTGCGGACCCCCCCCCAAAAAAAAAAAAACTCTTACGACCTCAGGGGGGGTCCGGAATACCGCCTTCACGGAACAAAACCACTTTTTTCCTATTTTTACCATTTTTGCCTGTTTCAGCATGCGTTCTTCCGAGGCAATTTTTGGGAAAAGGAAGATGTATTTTAAAAATACGAGAGAGTTTTTTTCTCTTCACGGGCTAAAGAACAAAAACCTCTCTCAGTTTTTGCAACGGAGCTAAGAGAAGAGAGAATCAAAGCTGTCTTTCAACCTCTTTTTTAGTATTTTCGGTTTAACTGTTACAGTTCCGATCTTGCAGGAGTTGTTACAGCCAGCTGGAGATGCATTTGAGAAAAACCGAAGTATTTTTTTGTCCAGAACATGCCCATATACAATAAATTCCTTCATTTTTTTCCCAGGTGTCATCGTTCAAGAGAAAAACACGTCTGTTCGGACCCCTTTTGCGCAGAAAACCGGTCTTTCTTTCATGGCAGACAACTCCAAATTTTGTGGGAGTGGTGGCTATTTTGGGCCGAGACGGTTAAACCGACCTATGAAACTTATTGGGATGACCTCTCCTATTTATAGAGACAATTTTTAATGTAAAAGGGTTGGGATCATTCGAATACCATGGATTAATAAATCTTGTATCAGAGCTCGCAAAGCCATCTGTATTTTTCATCAATTCAATATTACAGTCACAACAGTTACATGATTCTTGTGTCAAGTTTATTGGTGAAGTGCTCCTCCAGTAAATTGTTTTCTCTGTTTCCATATCTTTTCTTTCCTTATTATTCGAAAGAAGTTTATGAGCGGAATTTGTTGTAATATACACTCTGTTTCTGGCTGCGGATAATATTAATGTTTTCTTCTGACATTCAGTGGCAGAATTCTTCATTGCTCTGTTGCTAAATTGATCATTTTTTTTTCCTTCTCTTTCATCTCATTTAATTTTACCAGATCCAATAATTTTCCTACCTTGCCCTGTAAAGGTTGTCTGTAGGATTTATTTTTGATTAAATCTCAGTTTGTGACTCCATTGCCCATGGTTCCTTTTTTCCCTACTCATACCAGACAATCCATAAACAACCCCACACTTGCATAACTAGCCTAATATCCTCTTCCAACAAAGTTATATCAGATAGAGAGATCCCTCTCTGAGTCTTGGAGGGATAGATCCAAGACTCAAAGTGGTTTTGATGTTTCCTCTGTGACTGCCTTACAGCCTTGGGAAAATTACAGAGTGCTAATAGAATGATGACTCCACTAGGGACAGTTCCCCAGTAGTACACTTCAAAGCTCCAGATTTGGTCGTTGATGGTGGACAGTGACCAAACACAAGAAGGCTGAGATCATTCACCTGGTGACTCCAATCTGCTCCAGATAGTGCCAACTCGAAGACTCTAATGGAGAAAGAACCTAAAGCATGGCCAAGCAGCCTAGAAAGACCAGGTACTCAAGCTCAAATTGCATTCAAGACATCTTTGGTTTTATCTGCAATTATGTCTTGTCTTTTTCTAAGCCTGATCAAAAGTATATTGTTGAAGATTAATTTGACCATCAGTCAATTGATGAGTCTCAAGATATCATATCCCCAATTGTAGATTATGTACATGCTCATACACCTGTGCACATCCCAGATGCACCTGTAGAAACCCTAGGGAGACATAAGCCTCTTGCTTTATCTCCTACTCTTGCTAAACCTCTGGATGGTTGTAAGCCTCTTTCTTCATCTCCTGTGCTTGCAAAAGTCCCAGCCCAATACCAGCCTCTAGATTTTCCTCCCATTCTCTATGACCTCCCTATCAATTACATCAATAATCTGCCTAGGTTTGATGGCGAAAATGGGAATATCACTGCTAAAAAGCATATTCAAAACCTTGAATATTTCCTTGACCTTTATGAGGTTGAATATGATGATATATGTATCAGGATGTTTTCCCTGTCTTTGCAAGATAAAGTTAAAAATTGGTTCAGAAATCTGCCAGCTGCAAGCATTAGAAGTTTTCATCAGTTCATGCAAGTGTTCTTAGATAGGTGGGTGATCATGGGAAATGTTTTCCTCATCCTAGAAGAGTATGACCACTTGAAAAGAAAGCCAGGGGAGATAGTACAACAGTTCTCAACCAGATTCAATGATGTGTATCATTCCATACCTGTGGATGTAAGGCCGCCTCCTGGTTTGCCTAAATTGCATTTCCCAGAAGCTTTTGATCCCAAAATGGCTTTCCAATTAAGAGAAAGGAACACTGCAAGCCTTGAAGAAATGCAGAACATTGCAGTTGATGTGGAGACCAACTTGTTGATCAAGAGGTCAATGTTAAAGGACAAAGAAAAGGAGTAGCTGAAGTCATCAGAAGCTAAACTGGAGATTTTGGCCATTGCCATGGAAGAGATGATGCAGAGGATCAATAGGAAAGAGGAGCTTGATGTCCAAAGACATCATGTTCCATTGATTTCAGAGAAAGACACGGTCATAGTTCCCAAACATTTTTCTGCTCATCCTGGGTACCATGGTTTGAATAATGATTCATTCATGTATTCAATTCACAACACAGTCAAAGATGAAGCTCCATCTCAACTTGTAGAGGAACAACCAGCTGACATGATATGCATGTTCAATGGCATTTCATCCATGGATGATTTACCCAAGTGTAACCAGTATGAGGATGATCATGAAGTTGAAATAGAGGTTGTTTGTTCAGAGCAATCAACAACATGTCATTGGTAGGAAGGAGATCACTTACAGTTCATATGTGACAATCATCCCATGCACAATAGTCATGACAACGATGAGGAAGAGACAGAAAATATCAGAGTAAGTGAAGACACTTTGCCCTTATGTTTCTCATCTTTTCAATTTCTGAAAAGAAACTCTAGGTCAGTTGTAAATAGTGAAGACAGAAATTCCTCTGATCAATCAATTGATGATGCCATTAAGGATATGGAGGTTGTCCTAAACCCAGAATCGCAGCACTTGCCCTACTTCGATTTTCAAATTTCAGATGAAAGATTAAAGCCTGAGGCAAATTCTGAGTTAATCCAAAATAACTCTTGAAGAAACACCAGTGTTTTATGTGGAAACCCAAATTGAGAGAAAACCACGGAATTTTTTTTCTTATATGTCTTGAAGAATTACATTCATTGGAAGCACCAACTTCCTTTGTTTTCAGCTGCAACTAGAAGGAGGCTGCAACCTCCTAGTTTCTCAGGCTACAACCTGAGGGAAGCTCCAACTCCCCAAATCTCTGGCTACAACCAGAAGGAGGCTACAACCCCCAATGTTCTCTAGCTACAACTGAAAGGTGGCTACAACAACTTGTCCTTGCCCCATCCTGCCACCCTGAAGTAGAAGTAGAATGATGGAACCATTGCCACACTATCACTGTGAGATATACTGTTATAAACCTGTACCAATAAGTTTGAACTATGCATCAACCTGTACCTCAACCTGTAATCAACATGTACCTCAACCTGTAATAAACCTGTACCATAAACAAGTGCATCAACCATGCACCAACCTGTAATCAACATGTACCATAAACAATTGCATCAACCATGCACCAACCTGTAATCAACCTGTACCATAAACAAGTGCATCAACCATGC
>ML777779.1:329423-352381 GCA_009831015.1 Picea engelmannii
ATCCATATTTACTTCTTATCAACCATGAAAAAACAATAATGAGTCATATTTACATCAAACACTATTAGGTCCATTACCCAAACCTTTGTGCTATGGGTCTTTCTTCAAGGGTTGACATCAATGACAACCAACCTTAATCAACACGTGCCCCATGCAGAATATTTGTTGAATCAATCTGAAAATGTTACACAGAATACTAAATACTATACGCTAACCAACACATTTTTTCTTACTGAATTTGGATCTGTTATAAAGACGTTATGACGTTGTTTCCCGAAACACATGTTTTAGACTAGTTTCAGGACTAGCCACAAACCCTATTTTCCATGGAGTGTAACTCCAAAAATACAACGAACCACAAGATAAATGTTTTACCATAGATACTTGGATATGTTTTCTCAATGGAATAGTAATTTCAAGGTCTGAAGCATTCTAAAAAAAAAATTATTGTGAAAATGGTGAGATGACCTGTAAATAACATACCTTAGAAAGCATCCTCAAATGAATTTATCCTCCATTGAATTCTGGCCTTATTTTCTTCACCTTCCTTATGAAATTTGGCTTACATATCCTTTGGTTACCTTAGAAACCTATATATTCAATATTATCAAGTGTGATCCAAAATGAGAGAGTCTTTCCTCTTATTTATACTCTCCAAGTAGCTTCCTTAAAAACATCTTCTAGGTCACTTTGCCGACTTTCCTTATTTTAGGGTTAACCCACTTCTAATTTCTCCATTAAATTTATTATTTAAATAATTTATTTTGTATTCACTTTGAATTATAGTACACTCATCACTCATCACTTGACATATGTGGATCCTCCAACTTCGAAAGGACATAACTCCCAAACCGTGAGGAGTTATGTGATGTTCCACATACCACCAGAAATGGAATGACATGTATTATCCATATATAATAGTATTACCTAAAAATATATCAAAACTCATACCATTATCCATCAAAAAAACTTGGGTCCATTACCCAAAACTGGGTTCTCCAACTTCTTATGGCCATAACTCTCTAACCGTGAGGAGTTATGTGAAGTTCCATGTACCACTGGAAATGTCATGACAAGCACTATCCATCTAAGATAGTTTCACTAAAAAATTAACTGGTCTTCATCTCATTATTCCATAAATAATCATGGGTTTTCTAACTATACTTCTAGATAACACAATCCATAAAGCATCTTCCCGTGGGGGCTTTCACCATAAGGGGACCACTTTGAAGTTCATAAATTTGTACTTATTATTAACCATGACAAGACAATAATGAGTCATATTTACATTAAACAAACTTGGGTCCATTACCCAAACCTTTGTGCTTCTAGTCTTTCTTCAAGGGTTGACATCAATGACAACCAACCTTAATTAACACATAGTTGTTGCATTTTTTACATTCAATATTGAAGTTTTGCAAAGGAGAAAATGAGTTATAGTTTCTCTTCTATGTCATGTACTTATTGTTCTTATAACTTTGGATATTTCTACAATTGTATTGTCCATACGCTTTGCAATGTACTGTCTTATGTCCAAAATTATTGCAAGAGTAACATTATCCAATAAATATATGTTTAGGGGTATTCCTTCTAGTGATTGTTTTCTTCCTGTCATTTTTTACTTTAGTAGGGAATGTTGATTTTTGTTTATGTGGAACAGTGTTCAACGATATCATATTTTCCTTATTATCTTCTCTTCTTAAGCATCTCTTTAGAGCATCTGCATAACTAATTGGTCTTTTGGTAGATCCTTGTGATGTAGAAGTTGAGTCTTGGGTGTATCCCAAACCAATCTTGTTGTTTGGTGATCTTTGACTACTGAGAATTTCATCCAAGATCCTTGAACTATTTCCAAATTTTGATCTCTTTTTTTCTTTCTCAAGTTCATTTTTAGCATATTTATCTCAGCTTCTAATTTCTCACATTCTTTTTTTATATCCCTAAGTTGTTTTAAAATGACTTCAATTTTATTAGCTTCCAAGAGCTGGGATTTTAAATCATTGATGATCTGCTCTGATTCTTTGATAGTTCTTAATGCATCTATTTCTTTTTCTTGATGTGATTCTTCAAATTCTTGAAGTTGTGCCCTAAGAAGCTTTTTCTTCCTTTTATACTTTCTTAGTTATTCCAGAGCACTAATCAGTTCATCTTCTAAGTTCACTTCTCCTTCAAATTCATAATTGTTTTCATCATCTACATTATTATTTTGAGTGTTCATTCCCATAAATAGAAGCTCTGAATCTTTATTTCCACTTATGTATTAAGAGTTGATGTCTTCTTTAGAGTAGAAGTTTTTCTTTTTCTTATAAAATTTCTTCTTGTATTGTTTTTCATGGTTGTGAACTTCTTCATCATTTTCCTCTTGCATGGGATTGGGACATTTGTTAGAAAAGTGTCCAATTCTTCCACAGTTGAAATATTTGAAAGGTAACTTTTCTTTATATTTTCCAAATCCTTTATGGAGTTTCTTTATAAAGTTGGCCTCTTCTACATATGATATATCTGATAACTTATCATTGGTCTTTTGGTCCTGCCTCATCTATCTTATTCTCATTTCATATGCTATAAAAATTCCATGAAGTTGATCAATTGTGAGTGTGTTTAGATCATATCTATCTTCAATTGTAGAAATATTTGCATCCTATCTCATAATTAATGACCTTAGTACTTTTTCACAATAGGTTTATCTGTAATTTCTTCTCATGTTTCTCTTATTGAATTAACCACTTCATCTACCCTATGAAGGTACTCAGCAATATTTTCTTCTTCTTTCATTTCCATATTTTCAAACTGAGTTCGATAGGTCTGTAGTTTGTCTTCCCTGACTTTGTCATCTCCTTCATATAAAACCTTCAATTTGTCCTAGATTTCTTTGGCCAATTTAGAATGCATAACCTGTACACAGATAGAATTTGAGAACCCTCCTAGAATTGCATTAACTTCTCTTGAGTTGTTATCGCAGATTTTATTTCCTGCAGTATCTTTGGGTGGAGTAGTTGGTGCAGTCTAACCATCTACAACAGATTGCTAGACATCAAAATCAAGAGCTAACAGGAAGTTTTTCATTCTTATTTTCCATAGAGAATAGCCTCGTCCATTGAACAATGGTGCTTTGTTGTTAGACATTCCCTCTTGTTGATCCATCTTCGGGATCTACCTTCCAGTTGTTAGATTGTTCTGAAGGCACCCTCTCTGATACCAATTGTTGGAATAATGAGAGGGAGGGGGGTGAATCAGTATTACCCCTTTTTCACAATTAGTAGATAATTTTTATATTTTATTAATTACCACAATAAATCAACAATGAATTGTATGCAAAATCAATTATATAAATATATTTAACAGGAATTACAAGGTTTTATAAAGAATAGTGAAGGCCACCAATCCTTTTTAGAGAACCAACTCTAGGAGACATCAATCCCCTTCTTCAGGGTACCAACCCTAAGAAGCACCAACTCCCTTGTCTTTAGGGCACCAACCCTGGAAAGCACCAACTCCCTTTTCTTTAGGGCACCAACCCTAAGAAGCTCCAACTCCCTTATCTTTACAATTTGCTTAGTAAGGATATGAATTCTTCCATGCTCCTCCCTTCCACCCTCACTTCATAAGAACCATGTGTTCTTCTCCTTGGACTCTACTTCTGTTTTTATCTTCTGATCTTGTCTTCAAAGACACTTTCTTCTCACCACTCTTTCTCATTTATATACTCTTCCAACTAGTGTGAGCTATGAAACATTGTGTCCCTTTGTTTGTACCATCCCACCTATTCATTTTAACATTAACAATAATCACTATTGTTATTCAAACATTATTATTAATTCTTTTAATTTAGTGAGAGTGATTTTCATAAATAGATCATAGGTATGGATTGATATCTTTTTAACTCGATTCTATGTCTCTGCAAATATTTCAGAAATTGAGTTCTAAAGAGGTGCTTCCTTTAAACCATTTACATGTGTCCACATGTGTTGAACCACAAGCTTATTAATTTAAGTGGTGCCTCTTCTTTCACCCTTTTATTTTTATCCTCCATATGTCCAATGTTGGGACCATGTTCTTTAGTATTTTGTCCTTCGGGACTTCATACCTTTGTAACCTTTCAAATCTACCAAAGAATATTTTTTCAAAGTGTGTATACAGATTTTAATTAGTAGATCAGACGTTCCATATTTAATCTTCCATGAACGGATGATCCTTGCTTATCTATAGGCTTCAATAACAATCGACAATTACAACTTAATCAAGAGTTGAGATGAATGGTTTTCATTCACTTTGGAACTTTGGGTATTCATGGCTCCTGGATTCTGGAGTAACAATTTCTCCAAAGAGTTTACCTACAGAATAAGTCATAAAGCGATGGTGACCACTTGTTGCCGGTTAACACCTCCACTTATGTTATCTTTCCACTATGCTTGATCATCGGTTGAGAATCCTCCTGAAGTAGATCAACGGTTAGTGTTACTTTGTGTTTTGCACTTACTCTATCTTTCCAATGTGCTTTGATCAACAACTATAAATTTATCAAGGGTTGAGATGGATGGTCAGGCTTAGTCGTTGATCTGTGTCTCAGATCGATGACTAAGAATGATCCCAAAGTTATCTTATATCAACGATCAACATTGACTTCGGCCTTTGACACTGCGGGTGATTTCTTCTACATAGACCTTCAATATTCCAAAGTTCATTTCGTCGAAGTAGACCGGATGGTTGGATTTCACTTGCACGATGAAAAGGTTTTCGTTCATTTCGATACTTCAGGAATTCAGGCATTTGCTGGTGGTGAAATTCCTGAAGTACAAACTCTCGAAGTGACGTAACTTGTTGATGTCATTACTGACATGGAACTGATTGAGTGGCTGCCACATGTCACTTAGATTCGTGACTTACCCATATCTAAATGCCAACTACTCCTTGACACTTGTCACCATTTGATTGTGCCATGTGTCCTTGCTGACGTGGATCTCCTAATGTGTGTGCTACATGTCTTCACTTCATGACTTCAGAACTTCGGCCTTCAGATGAATTTACTTGTTCTCAACCCATTCTCGCCGAAGTGGTCAGCATTGAAGTTTACCACTATCTTGATCCAACGACCATAATGTATTTTCTAGATCCAATGGTCCTCATTTATTTTGGGACTTCGAGGCTCCAACCTTTATCTTTTCTTATCCTATCCTTCCACTTTATATAGATAGGACTATCAATATGACTCTTGAAATATTTCTCATATTGGATGACTCATGTTCTCTTCAAAACATTTGTGGTTTACACTATCCTTCCACTTTAATGAATCCAACAGTTGGTATATTATGTGAAGTGTTCCTTGGATCGGATGACTCATGTCCACTTCGGGAATTCGACATTCTGGTAATCTTACCCATTTTGGGATTCATTTCTTTGAAGTAGTCAGTGAGGTTGACTATTCTTCTACTCAACTTTAATCCAATGGCTGGAATATATTTTGAAGCTCCTCCTTTAGATCTGTCAGTTGAGATCTAATTCTTCTGACTTCCCCTCAATCTGACAGTCCTAATTTGTCCTGAAATCTACATCAACAGACATGATTCTTTTCCTTTTTTAAGTAGTTTTCATCTATGATCCAATGGTCAGGTTTTCATGCGAATTATGGATGAAGGGCTCCCATTTCTTGATCTTTTATAAAAACTTCCCTTCTTCAGTAATATTTTCTTCTATGGGATTTCTACAACATTATTTCTCTTGAGATTTGATCATAGGATCATTGTTGATCCTATCGTGATCAACAATAATCATGAATTGCTTTAGCCTTGAGGTGATTTTCTTTTGTCGATATTTAGTATACTTTTCCTCCTGAGATTAACCTTGCTTCTCTGCTACATTCTCTTTCCATCACTGACCCTTCATTACACATGGACATACCTTATTGTCCATCGTGACACTAATTCCAACTGTATAATTGTTCATGACTGATTCATGTTGCCATCATAACAACTTATCAAGATTTTTGACATAAATGACAACATATCAATGAAAATATGTCCAACACATATGTTGTTGGATCATGTTGTCATTGATGCCAATGATTTGATTATTTGGGAGATTGTTGGATCATACGTCCTTGATGTAAATGGTTTGATTGATTGATGTCAAGTAATTGATTGATTAATGATTGATGAACAATGTATATGCATTGTCCTTAATGAGAGTGATAGATGTCCAAGTGGAAACCAATTGATAAAGATGGATCATTGATATGTTACATTGATGAAGATGGATCAATGAGTTGTCATTGATACATGATGCATAGTTGATATATATGATGCAGTGGTGAATTGATGCAAAGATGAATCATTATTGTCTTATCATGGTTGATAAGGTGCACAAATGGATGAACTCCAAAGTGGTCCCCTTATGGTGAAATCTCTCACAGGAAGACACTTTACAGATTGAGTTATCCTAGAATAATGGTTGGAGGACCCATGCTTGCATGTGGATTAATGAGATGAAGATCAATGAAGTTGTTGGTGAAACTATCCTAGATGGATAATGCTTGACATGTCATTTCCAGTAGTATGTGGAATGTCACATAACTCCTCATGGTTCGAGAGTTATGGTTCTACGAAGTTGAAGGACCCCCATATGATGGATTGAAGCCCCAAAAGGTCAAAGTGCTTGAAAAGAAGAAATCAATATTTAAATGATAAAGTAAAGTGACAAAATCAAGAAAGATTATTTAAATGATAAAATGAAGTGACAAAATCAAGAAGGACTATTTAAATAATAAAGTATTGGAGAAATTTCTATTCATGGAAAGTGGTTAACCCTAAAATAAAAAAAAATAGGTTAAGTAACCTAAAAATGGGTTAAGTGACCTAGAAGATGAAAGTATAAATAAGAAGCTAGGATCTCTTGTAAAATGCACATTTTGGTGAGAATCCTTTTTGTGGATCAATGGAGAGCTTCTTGTGAATATCTTTTGGAGTATTGATGGAGAGATTCTTGTGAGAGCATCTTATTGATGTGGATCTCTTGAGCATGATTGAATATCTATTCTGAGGAAGAGAGCGAGAGGAGGATCTCATGGACACATCAAAGTTTCGTCAATGTCGTAGATCTTGACGAAAAAATTCTCGGATTCACGGAAACCCTATTTTATGATGCCCACGAGGGTTGTTTGTGTATAGGGTGCCTGTACACGCGGGTCGGCTGTGTATAGGGTGAGTGTACATGCAGGTTGACTATGTATAGGGAGAGTGGAGTGGATAAAATCATGGAGATTTTTGTTTGAGCAATCTCTTGGATGATGAGGTAGGTTCCAGATCTACATTCTATGGCCTTAGATCTATTACTGAGACACTGGTATGGTTACATTATTGTCTTGATGGATACTATTATTTGATGTGTTGTGAATGCTTAGGGAATTCTTGGTATGGATTCTATGATGTGGTCCAGTTTGGTTGATTTGGTTGATGGAGTAAGGAGCACTCTTGTGATTAAGTAGTGACATGATTGCTATGGTATACTAGTTGTTTATACATGATTGAGATAGCATTCATATTGATTTGTTGTGAAGCATGAACAAGCTATTGGAGAGCTTGGATGTGTTGTGACTGGATGTGGGTCAATTTGGACAGTGGAAGACAGAAGAGAAAGTGATTGCAGGTTGCAGCCTGTGAAGAAAAGAAAAACCCTAATTGCTTAGAAGCATACACTTGTTGCATTATACATTGGCCACATTCACACACATGTTGTAGTGAGCCAGGGCATGTGCACACGTGGGATACACTACTGACAGGTCGCGTACCTGTTAACAGATTGATATCTGTTGAGGATTGTTTCCTCATCTCAGTTGGTGATGAGGGTGTAAGCTGAGTCTTACATTATAGAGCCGGTGCTCTTACAGAGTTGTACTCTATTCAATTGTTGTTGATAAACCCCAAGGATTGAAGTCTGTAATAAAAAGAAAATTGTACATACATCTTGTGTTCTTTGTGTTCTTTGTGATGATGACTTGTTGATGATATATTTCTGATATATTTTGCTGATATGTTCTCACATCTAACTGGTTATAAATGACAACAATGGGTAATGAATAAATGTTGAATGCTAATTGATGAGTTTTTGTTCAAGAGGGAAGTTTTGGGAAAAAGAGCCCCACACTCATTCACCCCCCCTCTAAGTGTGGTAGGTGCATTCAACATATGTCTATCACCCGATATGTCGTACACACTAGAATGAAGTGTGCACTCTTCGTTAGAGTGTCAACTACCACAAAAATCAAATTGTGTCTCCTTGTCGTCAGTGGAAATCCATCAAAATGACATCCCATTTCGATTCAGGAATAACGTGTGGTTGTAACAATCTTGTTGGATGTCTATGTTCAACCTTCATTTTTTGACATTCTAGACATCTCACCATGTAACTAACTATGTCCACTTTATTCCCTTCCAAAAGAATAAAGTCTTAAGTTCTACCTTCATCTTCGTGACTCCCAGATGAGACATGTAAACTGCTCGATGAGTTTCGCTTAAAATCAAGATTCTTAATTCGTCGTTAGGAGGTACGTAAATTTTGTTGTTATACCTCAAAAATCTGTCACTATCAAATGAATCACCTTCATAATTCAGTACCATCATGGTATCTTGTCCAATATTATCCTTAACTTCCTTCTACTAATCTTCGTCAATCTGTAGAGATTGAATATTTTCTCAAAGATTCGTCTTAAGAGGTATTATCGAGAATATGTGTGGTCTTCGACTCAATGCATCTGCTACTCTGTTCATCGTTCCTTTAATGTATGTAATTTCGAAATCATATTCGCTAAGTAGTTATGACCAATGCCTTTGTCGCACGTTCAGGTCACTCTGAGTAAAAATATGTTGCAATCGACAATGATCTATTTTTAATTTAAAATTTCATCCAATCAGATAATGTCTCCATACTCTCAAGGAATATACAATTGCTAATAAATCCAAGTCATGCGTTGCATAGTTTTCCTCATGCCTTCTCAATTTCCTTGAAATGTAAGCGATCACTCAACTGTCTTTCATCAAAACTCCTCCTAAACCTTCCTTGGATGCATCAATGCATACCAAGAACTATTTGTCCATGTCAGGAACCTTCAATATCGACACTATCATTAAAAACTCTTTAATCTTTTGAAATTCTACCACACATTTGTCAGTCCATACAAATTTCTTGTTTTTCTTCTGCAATTTTGTAATTGGAATTGTTATCTTCGAAAAAACTTCGACGAAACATCAGTAATAACATGATAAACCCATAAAGATACGTACTTCTTGTAAGTTCATCGGAGTTGGCCATTCCATAATAGCCTATACTTTTTCTATATCCACAAAGATACCTTCTCCATATATGATATGTCCCAAGTAATGAATCTACTTCTGGTAAAAAGAACATTTCGATAGCTTCTCGTACAATTTGTTTTCTCTTAAACACTATAGAACCAATATCAAGTGTTCATCATTCTCTTCCTTCATCCATCAGTAAATCGGTATGTCATCAATAAATACTTGAAAAACACTTTCCAAGTATTCACAGAATACCCCATTCATCAAAATCATAAATACTCCTGGGGGAATTCATTAATCCAAATGGTAAAACAGTGAAATCATAGTGTTTGAATCTCATCTTAAATGTGGTCTTAGGGATATCTTCCTCTTCGATATATAACCGGTGATATCCCAATCTCAATTCAATCTTAGAAAATACAGTTTCTCCCTTCATCTGATCAAATAAATCATCTATTCTTGGCAACGGATACTGGTTCTTGATCGTCACTTTGTTCAATTGACGATAGTTGATACAAATCCTGTTAGGATATTTAGACACTTAGGAGTTAGTTAAGATCTACTTGGTCTAATGTGTCATTAGTTAAAACTGTGTTTCTTTAGTATTCATTAGTATGCATTTGTAGTTACAAAATCCGTTGGTCACGATATGTTCCCAACATAGAGTGATCCGACGGTTCATACTCTCCTTGATCTTAACAGTCATTGCTCCACGGATTAACACCCAATTGGTCCATGATATTTATTTAAAGAGGATGGAGGGTCATTTTCCAATGATCGATTGTGAGAAAATATCTTGTAAAATCTATCTGTAATCTTTTTCTTTTGCATTAATAAACTGCTCCAAGTGGCCACATTGGTTGGGGTCGTGGATGTTTCCCCGTAGGGTTTTACCACATTAAAACATTGGTGTGTTGATATTTGATCTGGTTATGTGAGTGGTTACTAAAGGTGTTTGTCCTATGTTGGAATACCTATGTTTTTGAACATGGTATCAGATCATGTTTGAAGACCCACTCCTGTTGTAGATCGAGATTGTGAAGCCATTTTCCTCATCTTCATTTTTTGTCATTTCCATACATTTCTGGGCTGAGAGGACTATTCCATTGCATCTCGAGCAATTTTTTCAATCAAGAACATTTTTCGTTTCACTTGAAAAGGTTTATGTTTTCCTAAGATACAACCATTTCAGTCAGATCTGAAGGTATAAAGCCTGAATATGCATTTTTTAAATTTTTACAGAGTATCATTTTGGTTTTATTTCAGTTTTGTATTATTTATTTCTAGGTTTACACTCTTTTAGATATGTGTATGTTCTTTGGCCCATGCCTTGTGTGATCTCGGAAAATCAGAAACAGATAGAAAAATGTGCATCTTCCGGGTAAGCTAACTGAGATCTAACCCTTGTTGTCATCGAGAAGATAATTTTTTTTTGTGTGTGAAAAGCGTTTTTTTAGCACAACAACAACAACAACCCCAATCCTCTTCCTAAAAAATAAAATATGTTTTGCTATACCATTTGGTTAAAATTTTCCTTATTAAGTAAGAGGTCTTGAGTTCAAGTCAATCTTTTGTTACTTTTTTTGAAAAAGTTCATGCTCAGATTGTAAAGTGTATATCACTTCAAGTATAAAAGTGAATCACTATAAGTAGCTTTAATATTTTATTTTAGAGTTATTTATTTTGCATGCATCTTTTATTTTATAAAGTAACATCACTGTAAAAGTGATCCCCGCTTCTCTTTATAAAATTCGGTCACTTCATAAAACAACTTACACTATCACGTGGTCTCTTGGTTATCGTTTATGCATTGTTTTAAAAGGGCATAACTCTCACATCCGAAGTTTGTTTTTATTGCCATTTTTTTTAAAACCACATAAATTTTCGAGATATTTCCATTCAGATCATTAGTTTCAGTTTTTAAATCCATATTATCTTCATATTTAATATAGCTTCTAGAAGTAATCTCTTGCTTACCAGCAACAACTACTTCTAATGGAAATCTCATATGGAAGATTTATTAAGAAGTAAAGGATTGTACCGGATTACCTTAGGAAAGGAAAAAGCACCAGCTGACGATGGTAAGAAATTCAAATGGGCTAATAGGAGTGACGAAGAACGTGGAATAATTGGAATGTCCATCTCTCCTGATTTAAGGTTTCACCTTAAATGTAACAACCCTGGTTAAATAGATGCATAGGGATTATTAATCAAAATTAATTAGATAATTAATTATCCTAATATGGTTTTAGTTAAACAATAATTAGTATTAATAATATTAATTATTTATTTATTTATAAATGAATTGTTTATAACTTTTGATTGATTAATTAATTAATTAATTACATATCATATTCAATAACATGGGTAATGAATTAAGGGGCTTAATAAATTTAATTTAATTCTTTTGAAACTTATGTATGATAGGAGGGGATAAGGTAATAAAGGAGGGGATATGATAATAAAGGAGGGGATAAGGTAATTAATGGAGGGGAGGAGAGTCGGTGAAGGGGAAGATATGATGGGGAAGAGTTCTACGGGATCAGATTATGATTTTGGAGGGAGGAAGCATTTTGGAGGGGGGACTGGATTTTTGTTTGGCATATTTTTCTGGTGTGGGGAGTTTGATATCTGGAGCTTTTGTGAATCATTGCAGGGGGCACTGAGTTGCTGGGGGTTTTGGGCACGGTGGCCAGGATTCCTTACAATATCTTGGAGCTAGGGAGCCAGACAGGCTACTCCTAGCTGGCTAGGTGGTTAGTCGGTTTCGGTAGGGTTTAGTCAAGCAGCAGGTTGGGCAAGGCATCAGAGAGGACAACCATATCAGCGGGAGTTAGCATCAGAAAGAGGTATTTTATTTATGAATTTGCTGAGTTATGTGATGATTATGTAAGTTATTTTCATGTTGTAAATAAAATTTAAATTATGTTGAATATTATATGCTTATATGATGGTTAATGAATTACTTATGCAATGAAAAAGGAATTTCATGTTTAATTGTATGAGTTTTTGGGTTTAATTAAGTTAGGTCACTACACATGGTATTAGAGCCTTAGTTTGAAATCTAGGCCTGAGGGCCAAGTTCCAACTCCAACTCCAACTCCAACTCCAACTCCACCTAACCTGCAAGCCAAACACACAAATTATTTTTTTTAACATAGATATAAATATAAATGAAATTTACATACTGAAAACTTTTAACACAAATATAGAAAAAAAAAAAAAAACTAGCATAGATAATCGAGGATATTTTAAGCAAGAATAGGATTGCACTCGATCAGTGTTTAATGGGTCTGGAATTAAGAGGGATCTGTGCTAGAAAGATATTTGGGAATCCTCTTTCTTGATTCCTCTTGGTTCTTAATACATCTGGATTAAGAGGGATCTATAATAGTAATATATTTGGGAATGCTCCTTCACATTGTTGTGTTTGCAAAAGATATGTGGGACTGTGATTTAATTAAATCTGAGGGAAAACTTAGAAAATGGTTCGCCCAGGATATTCCTTTGGTGGGGAAAGTCACTATAGTCTATAAAATAGTAGAAAAAAGTTGTACGTACTATTCCTCTTTCCTTTTTCCAACTGCTACAAGCTAAAGGAAACTAGAATAGATTCTTTCACATTTCCTGTGAACAAAACAAAATTGAGGGATTTTATCTGGGTCACATCGGACAGTTGAATTTTGTACTCTCTTGAGGTAGAAAGGTCTTCTTGGTTTGAAAAAAATTATAATAGAGGGGGGTTCAATCGTAGCAGCAGAATGGATTGTAAGAGCTATATGGGGAAACTACTATGCACTACACGTAATGAAAATATATATATATAAGTATTAACAGTGTATAAAAAATATATATATACATACAGCTATAAAAGTATTAATGGTTCTAATAGCTATATACAAAGGCACGAGCATGGGTCATAGCACCCTAGAAATGCACATCAGAAGAACCCATGAATGAGAATATTTAAAAAAAAATCTGGCCAATGGACACAAAAAAAAAAAAGCCTTTCCAAGCAGACTGTAAAATATCCATCAAAGATGAAAATTTGGAAAGATACATAGAATGTTAATGAGTTGACATCGACTCCAGGAAAGTGGGAGACACCTTGGATATCACAGTGGTTGTATCTTGTTGGCCACACCTTTAAAACCCTAACCCGTCGTTGCTCTTCAGAAAATAAATAAATAAATAAATTTATATTGGCCTACGACCAACCTCCAAGTACTCAACACCGAGGACTAATACCTGCATCTATAACGCCAAGTCTACACAATACACAAGCCCAATATACAAGCATTGATCTCTAGTGGATAGCTCGATGCATAAACCAACATAAGAAAAAATGCCAAGTCTACACAATACACAAGACCAGTCTACAAGCGCTGAGCTCCAGTGGATAGCTCGATGCATAAACCAACATAAGCAAAAAAAACAAATATTCCAAATGTGCATGTCCATCAATGATCCAATATCAAACCTATATTCTATTTTCATTCCAAGCTTGTGTAACTTGAGAGTTGATCATCGAATACCAAGGGAAAATCCCATGATGGAGCGCTAAGAGGAGAGCCATGTATAGTGCACTACGCATCAGACCACACAGAGTGCTAAGGGTAGACTCATGGGAGATCTCACCAAAACAGTGCACTACGCGTCAGATTAAAACGCAGAAAACCCAGCGTAGAAGCCCCGAGGGGCAGCTACAAGTCAAAGCCGTCTAATGCACCAGCAAGATCGAACAGCCACACAACATACCAAGCTCAGCGTCAAGCACCCATATCCCAATGCCCAAAACCAAACGCAGCCCGTATACTGTAAATACAAAAATATAATACCAGAGAAAAATAAAAATGAACAAAACTTTTTACACAGGTTAGCAAACACATGAAATGCAATTCAGCGTTCAAACCAAGCACCCATCGCCGAGCTCACGAGACCATGCCACTGGTTAGCCACACATTACAACACTCAGCACAAGTCAAGTGGAGGGTAGCTCACGAGGAGCATTGTGTTTACACAAGCGTCGAGTCGAAAAAGCCAACATCCAAATGCCCAAACGCACAAGCATCGAGTCGAACAAGCCACGACCAAGAGAGGAGCCTGCAAGAGGCATTTTATATTGCACTAAAACACCCAAGCGTCACTGCCATACACCAGCACCAGTGCCAAGAGCAGAGGGAGAGAGTAGAATGGAGAGGCGGCAATGAGGGAGTGGAGGGTTGAGGAATTTAGGGTTTGTCAGGAGGTGTGTAGGGTTTTAGGGTTATGGGATGAGCGTCGGGGAGGAGGGGGCACATGGGCCTCATGCAAGGACCCACTGCCCGACTCTAGATTTTTTATTATTTTTTATTATTTTTTATTTTTATTCATTTATTATTTTAATTTCTCTTTATTTTTTTTATTTTAATTATAATGTAATTTTTTTATTCTATTTTATTTTTATTTTTATTTTAGTTTATTATTATTTTTTTATTTATATATATATATTAATTCCAATAGTAGGTAAACTAGCACAACAACAAAATAGCTGCTGGTGAACGTTGAAAGGTTGATAAGATAATCCTTAAAAGAATATATTAAATTTTATTATCTATTAACAAATAAATGGTTGGGCTTCATTTATCTGGTGTTAATATTTTAATTTTTGTTAATCACTTACGTGGCAATCAGTTAGCTATCAAAGTAATTTTTAAATATGATTAGGTAAATGTAAAAAAGTAAACATATAAACGGATGTCTTTATAATAGCTAGGAAGTAAATGATTGAAATCACAACCATTTATTTTGTGTGACTACTAAGAATATTCCAGCCATATTTAATCATGTCCATAGAAAACTTATTAAGTGCTAAACCCCTATTAAATCTGCCCATTGTCAATAGGTGTATGCCTTTCGGCATAATTAAATAAATAAGGTTTTATTTTAAATGAGGGATTTAAAATTTAAATTGAATATATATATAAAAAAAAGTTACAAAAAAGAAGAAGAAAGGGGGGGTGATATGGGGTCTATGGGTTTTGAACCCACAACCACCCACTGCCTAAGCCTTAAGAAACAACCAAACACCAACGTGCCATGTATGTGCCTTGGAGAAAAATTAATTAAATTAATTGGAAGGATTAATTAAATTAGTGATTAATTAATTAATACTAATAATAATATTAATTTACTGGATTTACTAAATGCACTGATTAAGGTGACTGAAACTTAGTCTTTGTTGATTAAGTTTAGTCTAGATTATTAGTTTTTAATAATTAATCAACATTAGGTTGGAAGTCACCTTAATTAGTTGTAGATGTAAAGTTTAAAGACTTAGAACAAGATAAGCGGGAGGGGGCTTCATGCGCGCTAGGCAGGTAAGTTAGAGAATCGGTGAGTATGGTGCAAGATAGCATAGCTACCGGGTGAGGGAATCAGTAGTTTTCTTAGGTGAAGAAATCAATCTTAGACTCTTTAGCCATAACCTAGCCAATACCCTAAAGAGAGTAACGTCTGATTATAGACAAGTAAAAGAAACTTACGCCTAACCATGTTTTCTAGTTTAAGTAGCACCAATTTGAAACGTCCTTGAACTCACCCTGACAACTTTGGTTGAGGCAGGTTAAATCATACAGGATGGTTAGGACTCAAGGGAATCGATGTAGGGGAGCATCGTCGCAGGCACAGCCAACACTGCTAGCACCGCCACCACCATCGCCGGAACTAGCTCTCATACTGTGCTCGTTGGAGGCCATAAATGAGACTTTAAAAGGGTGACAACTGACAGGGATCGAAGTGGAACCCTGTTGGCAGCCAATACATTTTTTTCATGATCCTATAAGCTTCCTACACCTATGTTTTTCAAACATCATTCTTTTCGTCACAATATTCAAATAAACGACATTTTCATTTCTTGCGACATTTGTACGTTTGTCTTCGTTAAGTTTTCATGACTGTAAGCATGAAAACTTCGCCTTTCGAGGTCACATTTTGATCACTATCTGAACTGTCATGATCTTTTTATCGATATGCTTACTGCGCTTACCTTTTTTTTATCATCATGTGGCTGGAAGGAATTTCGAACTATGCTCATTGGACATTCTTATATTGATTGCATAACTTGATTTTATTGAGTTTGTAAGGCATTGAGCATTTGGATTTACACTTTTTATGACTTGCCTGATCTTTGATTCTGCATAGGGGTTATGAGTAAATTTTTTATATATATGATATAATCCTTATGTTAATCTTTTTATAACTTTTGGCTTGTCAACTATTATGAATGTCGTTTGGAACCTTGGTTAAACTTTTGATTATATACATTGGCGCATAGTTGATTTTGGGTTTTGATTTATACGTCGGATGTTTGAACACCTTGGCATATCATTTGCGTGTATTGGCATACACATTTGATTTCATTGGTTGTACACATGACTTAATGGTTGAACTATTATTATGGAGTGAACAGCTATGAAATTTGGCAGTTGTACTTGGATAATGAATATTATGCATGGCAGACTCCACCACCTTCGCATGCGCGCATTTATGCTTACCCCTTTTGGCTCGTCCATTGTTGTTGGTTCGGGTAGCTCTGTTACTGTGTGTGTTGGTGAATTCAGACCCTTCCCTTACCATGCATTCAGCTCCATGGCCCCGATCGTGTGAGTTGAACCCAATGGAAACCAGGCCCTGTTAATGTTTGACAATGCCCGCCAAGATTTGAAAGACAGTGGATGGCTTAACTTCGTGAAACGATTCAAGGGTTTTAACCTTTGCGTAGCTCGACAGTTTTCCATGACCTTCGATGGTTGTCGAGCCAAGGTAGGTGATGTACAGTTAGATATTGATGAACATTTTATCAGCTCAGCCATAGGGTTACCTACTTCGGGATAGCGTTGGTTTAAGAATTGCAAGGTCGAGGAAGTGTCGTGGACATTGTTGTTTCAATCACGCAAAGTCACCTCTTGTGACAGAGGTATGCCCGTATCTGATCTCAAACCATGATGGCATGATTTATTGATGATAATTAAGCAGTTCGTGACCTGCGAAGGTCAATACAGACTTGTGTTCCTTCACCATCTGCGTCTGCTGATGATTTTTATAGGGTATCCCCTAAACATGCCTTTCTATTTTCATCGTAGCCTGTTTAAAATGTCAAACAAATTCAAGAGGCACAAGGCTAACAATAGCCTGTTTCATCATGGGCTTGTTAAGCTCATTGTTGTTTATCATTTGAGTTTGTTGTGTGATAGTTGGGAGGCGTTCATCGCCTGTAATGGCTTTGAAGACATTGACCCTGTACAGGTTGATAAACCTATGGTAGTTGAAACTAAGGTTGAACCGCCTATACCCTTACACCTCCTACTGCCTAAACCCTCGGCCAACCCTCCTATCGACTTACCTGACACTATAACTAAGAATGCAGAGGCCATTAAAAATCCTATGAGCAAAAATCCCAAGACAAAATTTACTGCAAATGTTAAAGGAAAAAGGAATGCACGGCTCATTTCCAGGATGTCAAGGAACAAGCCAAAACCCCCTGTTGAGCCAAACCCTATCGTCTTGAGTGAGGACTCTGATTCGGAAGTTGAGCATTTTCTGGCCAGCGAATACCCCTACTCGCAAGGTTTGTGTCCCGATCCCCCTCATGATTTTCTATCAAACCTACCCCCTGCCTAAAGGACGACCCTAGCTACCCGGGTATTGAATTGCCTTGTGAAACCCTCGGCCATTCAACCAAACCCTCGGTTGTTATGTCTAAACTCACACAGTCACCCTGTGACCAATGTAATGCATGGTTCGAATGATATTATAGTGATGTTCCTATACTCCAGTCAAAGATTCAGTCACTGGAATATCAAGTTAAAGTGCTAACCAGTCAAAAAGCCAAGCTCCAAGCGATAGAGAAAAAGAAAAAGACAACCGGCTCTATCCTGTTCAAAAACGTGGAATCGGCCACGACTGTTGTAAATTCCAAATTGGCATAATCAATGTAGCCTCGTCGCTATACAGGTATGGTTTGACATCATTTTTGTTTTGTAAATAATCTTGGTTATTATAATGTTTTCAATTCAGTTTTTAAACAGCTCTGTTCAGACCTTGAATGGCTCTATTATATTGTGTGCATTCTATATATAGCTTTGTTGTGAATAACAAGAAATTTCGATTTGATATACGATCTGATTATTCCCAGTATAGAAATCAATAGATTTTGATTGGATTTGAGTGATCTTCGTTTGAATTTGATTGATTGGCTTACCTTGTTAAGGTAACAAAATTAATAGTTTTCCTTCAAATGAATTGGTTTGTATCCGATTTGAAAAGGAAATTTTTCATATTCAGTTTAGAACACAATCAGACTCGGATTTGATTTGGTTATGATCCATGTGCTATGGTTGGTAAACGGTTTGATTAAGTTTGATTGTTATGATTTTGCTCGGGTTTGTATTCATTATCATTGGTATGCTATGACTGGTAAATGTTTTTGGGAAGATACTTGCCACGATGTTGTGTCGTGTGATGTTCTATCTTTGATTGTTTCCAAGTTAAGGATAATGACTCTATTTCTTTGATGAAAACATTACGCTCAAATAACATTCGTGCCCGAATCGGGAATGAATCCAAATCATAACAACTATGTGAAAATATTAGCTAAATTGATTCGCTTTTATTCTAATTTAGCAAGTTTATCCTATGAGTCAAGTTCAGATTATAATTGATGCTTAATATTTTAAATTTGTGAAATGAATTGGTCAAACCCTGATATGATTCGTTTGATTGAAACGATTGTGATCAAAATTTGTTTGCTTACTGTGCAATGATCAACGATCGAAATCGATAACAAACCCGTTTGATTAATCCTGTTATGATTTTGTTATGAGTTGATTATCGTTTGGATTCGTTCTCAGCCTAAATCACTTGCTATACAATTATCGTGATAATCCTGTTCGATTCACAAGTGTAACGATGTGTTTGCGATTTGTTTTATCTTCAATAGAATATCAAAACGATCTCATATCAGATGGATTTGATTTGTTGGGAAATGATTACGATGTTGTTACATATGATTTCATTTACCCGACTCATGACTATAATCGAAACAGAGTATTGCTATCTCTGTACCCGGTTAAATGATGTCGATCCTGTTTGAGTTCATAATGGAATAACGGTTTCAATTTATGATTCGTTCTCAAGTAATTATTGGATGTCAATTGAATGGAATTTCTTAAGAGATTTGATTTAATTTCAATTCTGATTCTATATCTTATTTTAGACTAGCTATAGAATCAGATGATTATGAAGCTAAGTCTGTAGAATTAGATTTTTATTGTTTTATTAATAAAATATCTCTCTAACTTGTCTATTTCTGACCTGTTTCAGGTGAATTCGAAATTGCATGGGATTTCATGGACAGTTTAGAGGATATTTGGATGTTTTAATTTCCTAGTTTAGGCAATTTTGGGATATCTCCTAGATTTCATGTAAACAGTTTATAACTTCCACAGGGAGGTTTTACCCTGTGGAAAACCTTTAAATACTTCTCATTTTTGTAATAATCATCATCCTCATTCGTGGGAGAACAAGGATATGGAATTTTAATACAAACTGAGATAGAAGTTGGTGTTCTGTTACAGCTTTAGCTTTTCATAATATAAATCTTTTGTTTCATGTTTATGTCTATCAATTTGCATTTGATTAATGACTACTTTAGCTATCTTAGTCTTCTGCAAATGATATGAATTTACTTATCTAATCCATTTCTGATTTCTTCCAGTATTTAAAAAACATAGCAATTACTTGATTCAGTTCGTGAATGACAGATTTCTCTTCTTTATCAATTGAATTATTAAGTATAAGTCTTTGCATAACAGGTTTACCTTATTGTAGAGATTTATAAATCATATAATTGTTATGATTTTTTATGTCTTGTTTGTCCTATAAACAACTTAAAGAGCATTGCAGCTATCCTTTACGAGAAGCTTCTAGATTATTTGGTGCGATTTTCCTTCCTCCGATCTGCTGATACAGCCATCATACACAGGACAAATCTGGAGCGTTGATCCAGGTTAGTTTGCAATTATTTTCGTTAATTTTATTAGATATAATTGTAGCCTAGATTAGTGTTTAGTTTAATTAGTTTTATGTTTTATTTCTTGTTCATAAAACTATAAAAATCAAAAAATATATTTTACTGTCTTAGGGCAGAATCCAAATGAGTTTTTCAGGTTTTAATTAAATCTGTAAATTGTCAATATTGTACATTTTGTAAATAAGTTATATAGCAGTTAGTAGTTAGTATAGTAGTAATTAGTAATAGTAGTTTAGTTTAGTTTATTTTAATAATTAGTTTTAACTTAGTTTGTTTAGTAGTTAGTTTTAATTAGATTAGTTTATTAGTTAGTTTTATTTATTGTTAGTTAGTTTAGTTTGCTTTATTTATTAGTTAGTTTAGTTTGTTCTAGTTTTAGTTAGATTAGTTAGTTTAGATTAGTTTTCTTTTGTTCTCTTAGGACTTTAGATTGGCTAGCGGAGCCGCTAAACCCATCAGGGTGGTTGATTCCAAACGGATTGGGTTATTAGACAACCTCGGACCGGTTCCACTCTCTCAGTTGACGGACGGTCGATTTTGCCCGTCAACAAATGGCACTAGAAGGAGGGCCTGAACTTAATTAATGGAACGAGGCGGTCGCAAGACTCCTCCACCCCCTAATCACTCACCTATAGTGACTAGAATCCGTTCACACGATAATATCCCTCTTCAAACAACAACTACTTCAACCGACGATCCATAGATCACAGTTGAGCCAGCAACCCCTAATCCTGCAGGTGGTGACATACAAGAGATTGTTCGCTAATCTCTTATCAAAACACATAGTTCCTTAGCCCATCTTAGGCAACCAAACTGTCCATGGGGTCAACCTTTGGATTTCTCTAATATCAGAGAACAATTAGGTACTACTAACCTCACTGTGAATCCTACAAATCCAAACTTAAATCCTGCCGCAGGAGGATCTGGGATACCTCCTTCACGACCCTCATCATCTCCTTCTTCTTCTGGAGGAGATTCCTCTTCTGACGAAGGCAATTCACCTTCTCAACCTTCCACACCCACTACCCCAATGGAAAATCAGAACAACCCTGCTAGACCCTAGCTTGATCAGGATGTTGTAGTTGTACCTGGAGCCCAACACCCTTTACCTAAGCATCCAGAGAAATGGCTTCCCAAGTTTGATCCCGACTCAAAACAGATTGTTGAAGATCACATAAAAAAAATTATGTTAGCCATAAGACTCTGTAATGTCTAACATGAAGACGTTGTCTGTAGGTTGTTCCCTTATACGTTTGAGGGTAATGCATCCACATGGTACTTTGCCCAATAGCCCCATACCATTGTGTCTTGGGAAAAGTTTGAGTCATGCTTTTTGGAAAAATTCTGAGACGGTAAACCTCCGGAAGTCTTAGTCATGGACCTTTCTAGCTTAAAAATGAACCCAAAAGAAAAAGTTAAAGATTTTAATCAAAGATTATTGACACTTAAAAACCAAATCCCTATAGATTCAATGCCTGTTGAGAGTCTTATAATAGCTTACTACACTAAAGCTTTACATCAAAGTATATCTATTTGGGTTAAACGATCCAAGAAAGCCACGTTGCTAGAGGCCTTCGAGGAGGCCAGCCAGATTGAAAAAGACATACTTAGTCTTAAGGACTCTTCTAGAAACGAAGCTAAGACTAGCTCTTCTTCCAAAAAGAAGATTGAAATTCTTCCTAGACCTACTCAAAGTAAAACACAACCTGAAAACTCTGATTTGGAAAACTTAACTAAAGTTGTTCAAAAACTATCGAATCAAGTTATAGACTTAAAAAGGTCAACTGAAGAAGCTTCCTCGAGTAAAGGACCCTACAAACCCCCTTTTTGAAAGCCTTTTCCTACCAACTGACCTAATCCAAACCCCGAAGACCTTAATCTAGAAAGTTTGCAATGTGCCCTTCAAACAATTCTAGAAGCCCAAGATAACTTGATGCCCCCTGAGACCCCTCAGGAGGTAGTTGAACAAGAAAGAGTTCAAGAAGAAGAGTCTTCTCCAAACATCTTTGGACACTTCTCGGACAGCATCTTTCAAGCTAACATCGAGACTGTTCACCCTTATAACACTAGGAGTAAGACAACAAACAAGCCTTCTACCAAAAACACTACAACTTCACCTCCAAATCCATCCAAGTCAACTGTCACTAAACAACGCAATGTGAACCCCAACTTAGATTATGATGTTGTTGAAGATCTTAAAAAGTTAAGGGCTAACATTTCTATTTATGAATTATTGAAGTTTCCATTTCTGCTTCAAAAAATGTTGCAAAATATTTCAGAGAATGGAAAGAATGGTAATTCAAGTGGTAACAAGGTTGTGCAAAGCAAAGTTCCGCAGAAGACTTCCACTAAAAATATTCCTGATCCTCAAGATAAAGGAAGCCTTCCTGTAAGTAATGTAAATAATGTAAATAATGTAGATAAAGTAGATTTAGAAACTACGAGTAAAAAGCCTCAAGCTACTTGTTAAGAACCAAACATCAATATAGCATAGAAAAACTTCAGGAAAGGTACTCAACGCCTTGAAAAAGAGATAATTTCAGATAATAAGCCTCTTCGAGGGGGCAACCTCCTTTTACCCCACTTAAATGTTCAAG
>ML777779.1:356603-389702 GCA_009831015.1 Picea engelmannii
CTCAATTTGGATACTCCAGCAAGAATTTATGCTTGTTTTACCTAGAACACCTTCTTGAGACTAGTCAATGGGGCTAGTCAGATACCCTATATTACACAGGGTGTATCTACAAATTTAAGATGACCCAGATGCTGAAATTTTTTTCCACAGATAAAATACTAATTTCTGTAAATTTTCTCCGGAGTTCAGGGTCTGAAACGTTACAGAAAATTGTTTATAGCAAAATTTCTACAATGACTCATTTCAGGATGATTCCAGAACCCTATATTCTACCGGCTGTATCTCCGACATTATAAGGCCTCAGGAGCTGAATTTTTAACACAACGTACCTTGATCCTTATTATAAAAACCCTTTAATCCGTTCCTCTTGAAACATTGTAGAAAAAAATTTATAGCGACAATGCCACGATGTCTCAGATGTAGCAGCGAAACCCCAAGACCTTGAGCTCTGATACCATATGTTAAGAACCAAACATCAATATAGCATAGAAAAACTTCAGGAAAGGTACTCAACGCCTTGAAAAAGAGATAATTTCAGATAATAATCCTCTTCGAGGGGGCAACCTCCTTTTACCCCACTTAAATTTTCAAGTACAAGATGATTCAAAATGAAAATGTCTCCTTGGTATATATAGGAGACTAGGAGGTTTTAATGGCCTAAAGCCGACATAAATGAAATAACATTACTAATCTAAATCACAACTAATGGACTAAATCCGACATAAATAAAATAACATTACTAATCTAATATGCCCCAATTAAGTGGTAATGAGCCAATATTAGGGCTTAACACTACTACTCTTAGTACTCGCAAAAACGTACCTCCTTTCCTTTTAACTTTCGAAATTTTCAACAGAAATGTGCATAATTGTATGGTCGACTCAGGGGCATCATCCAATGTGATGCCTTGGTTTGTCTGCCAAAAGATTAATGCTGAAGTGGAACCATCTACTTTAAAAATCATACAACTTGATCGGACAAATGTTAAAGTTATAGGCGAACTAAAAAATGTATTGATTAGATTATCGTCTAACCCGAAGGTTCATCAGGTTATTGATATAATCGTTGTGGATATTACAGAGGTGTGTGGTCTATTTTTAAGCAGGGACTGGTCGGAGAAGCTGCATGGTTACTTCGCAACAGACTAGTCTCACTTGTGGCTTCCAGAAAATGGCAAGCCTAACAAGATCAGGGTGAATCGTGAGCGCTACCTTAAGTTCACGGTCACAGATTTGAACGATCCTAATGAACCATATACACCCTCTACTGATACACCTGAAGTACAAGGGATGGACACCTTCTTCAGAAATTTCATGGTCGAGGTTTCACCTATCATCAATTCAGAACAGCAGTCCGAGATCGTAGCATATATGCAACCAACAGCTTCTATGCAACAGTCCCATGAGCCTGATGGAAATCAAATTTGGTCTCTATATTTCGACGGTTATAAGTCTAAAGAAGGAGCTGGTGCAAGTTGCATCATTATTGATCTGGTAGGTAACAAGACATTAATGGCTTGTAGAATAGAATTTGAATGTACTAACAATACTGCAGAATACAAGGCTTTACTACAAGGTCTCAGAAAATATCTAGATATGAACATTCAAAACCTAGTTCTATTTGGCGACTCTGAAATAGTGGTTAGACAGGTAAGAGATTCTATCCACTGTTTATCCCCACATCTCAAGAGCTACCAGTCTGAGGTATGGAGTTTAATGAACAAATTTTCTACTTTCAATATAAATTCCATTCCTAGATTAAATAATGATGAAGTAGATCTACTAGCTAATGTAGCCTCTAAACTTCTTCCTGCAGAAGGCTTGTCCCCAGACGCATTCTCTGTCGAGCTGTTGTTTCGACCATCCGTTCCGAACAATATTACGAACTGGAGAGTATTCGACGATGATCAGCGAATCATTAACTTTCTGCACATGCAAGAAACCTTTCAAGGCGCGGTGATAGATGAACGCACGCACGACGACAATTTGCACGACTTTACGGTAATACCTGATCCAAAATCCCCTGAAGCTCTATCGGACATGGTAAATTCCATACCCAAATCCATAGTTAGATTAGAGAAGTTTTATGATTTTGAAGATAAATTTAAAAATATGGTCAATTGTAAAACCAATAGTTCCTCGTTGTCTTATGAAAAAGTCAATTTAGGAACTAGTGAAAATCCTCAGTGCATTAACTTAGGCTTGGGATGTTCTAGACAAGAAAAAGCTGCTTTTGTTAAATTATTTAAAGAATTTAAGGATGTCTTTGTGTGGACCTATGATGATCTTAAAACGTTCGACCCTAATATCGTACAACATGTCATCCCGATGAAACCCCAAACCTTACCCTTCCAACAAAAACTAAGGAAGATACACCCTAAACTAGAACCGACCGTTCAAAAAGAATTGAATAAGCTCCTAAGTGCTAAAATAATTTTTCCTTTTAGGCACACTCAATGGGTTTCCAACCTTGTCCCAGTGCGGAAGAAAAATGGGGAAATTTGACTCTGTGTTGATTTATGAAACCTCAATAGAGCGTCTGATAAAGATAATTATCCTATCCCACCCATGGAACAGATCCTTCAACAGGGATTTGGTTCCGAGAGGCTATCTTTGTTAGATGGTTTCTCTGGATACAACCAAGTCTTAATGTCTCTGCCAGACCAACTCAAGACTACCTTCCATACCCCGTGGGGCACTTATGCTTATCGCAAAATGCCTTTTGGATTGATTAATGTTGGTGCTACCTTTCAGAGAAAAATGGACATTGCTTTCCAAGGATCAATCAATTAGTCCGTTGTATTTTACTTAGATGATGTGACTGTTTACTCTAAAAACAAAGATGATCATCTAGCTCACTTATGAGTCTTTATATTACGATGTCATAAATACGACATCTCCTTGAACCCTAAAAAGTCCATCTTTGCAGTAGAACAGGGTAGACTCTTAGGATTCATTGTGTCTAGTGAAGGAATGATTATTGACCCCGAGAGGACTCAAGTCATCGCAAAACTTCCCCCTCCTACATCCAAGAAATCCATGCAGTCTTTCTTAGGCCAGATTAATTTCGTGAGAAGATTTGTCCCCAGTTTCTCTGAAATGGTCAGGCCTTTGCAGAACCTGATTAAGAAAGACATCCAATATCACTGGGGACCCACAGAAAATCAAGCTTTTAATGCCATAAAGAAGGCCATAATAGACGCTCCATCTCTCATGAGCCCTGACTTCTCTCAAGATTTTACACTTTATACGTGTGCCTCTGATTGTTCCTATGCCTCCGTCCTAACTCAGAAGAATGCCGATAATAACGAAGTACCCATCGCCTTTATGAGCTCTACTTTCAAAGGTGTTGAACTTAACTACCCAGCAGTTGATCGGCAAGCCTACGTTGTTTTCAAAGCAGTTAAGCATTTCTGGTCCTATCTTTTGAAGTCAAGGACGAAAGTCATCGTCCCTTACCTAGCCGTGAGGAAATTGTTAGTGCAGAAGAAGTTAGGAGAGAAGAGAGCTAACTGGGTCACCTCCTTGCAGGAGTATGAATTAGAGATTACCCCAGCTTAGATTGTGAGAGGCCAAGGGTTGTGTAACTTGGTTGTTGATTCAGAAATAGGACAGCAAGAAGACAATGAGATGTCAAACCTAGGACAAAGCGATCAAAGCCTAATCTGTTACGCACAAAACCTTGTTAGTCCTTGGTACAGTGATATTAGATTATGTCTTGAACATGGGTCATCACCTCGTCACTTAGACTCCTCTAAGAGAAGATCGTTGAGGCTAAAGTCTTCCTCCTTTCATCTAATTAATGGTGTACTATTTCGTCAGAATTTTGACGGCATACTGATGCACTGTCTTGAAAAGGACGAAGCAGAAAAATTCTTGCTAGAGTTGCATGCAAGAGAAGCTGGTGGTCACTTCGGTGGTGACACCACTGCTCATAAGGTTTTAAGAGCCGGTTACTACTGGCCTACTCTTTTTAGAGACGCCCATGCCTTGTGTCATAAATGTATCATTTGTCAGAAAAGGACGAAGCAGAAAAAGTATTGCTAGAGTTGCATGTAGGAGAAGTTGGCGGTCACTTCGGTGGTGACACCACTGCTCATAAGGTTTTAAGAGCCAGTTATTACTGGCCTACTCTTTTTAGTGATGCCCATGCCTTTTGCAAAAACCAACCTTTCCCTTGCAACCCGTTTCTGTAGATTCTCCTTTCCAGCAATGGGGCCTTGATATCATAGGTCCAATTAACCCTTCGTCCTCGCAACAGCACAAGTATATTGTAACAGCCACAGATTACTTTACTCGATGGTCTGAAGCTGTTGCACTAAGAATTGTCAACACCGGTTAGGTAATCGCTTTTCTAAACTTGAATATTATCACCCGTTTCGGTATCCCTGACTGTTTAGTCTTTGACAACGCTTCATAATTTTCTTCCCTTGAGATGAGCGAGTTTGCTTTGGAAAAAGGAATAAATCTGAAGTATTCTGCTAGTTACTACCCCCAGGGCAATGGATTAGCAGAATCAATAAACAAGAACTTGATTAAAATTATCAAGAGAACTGTGGTTGAAAATCACAAGAATTGGCACAATGCGCTGCTGAACGCGTTGTGGGCTGATAGGGTAACACCCAAAGCTGTTATAGGTAACTCCCCCTTTTTTCTCGTTTATGGTAGAGAAGCAATTTTGCCACCTCACATTCTTCTTCCTTCACTTCAGTTGTCACAAAAAGTCCAAGAAGAAGATTGTCCCCCTCTTGAAAACCGAATTAACGCTTTGATGAAGTTAGAAGAAGTAAGAGCCCAAGCTAAGCATAAGTTAGATCAACATCAGTAATTGATTAAAAGCTGGTTCGATGCTAATTCTACTTCTGATAGGAATTTTGAAGTAGGCAATCTCGTCTTAAAATGGGACAAACCACACGAAGGAAAGGGTGAGCACATAAAATTTCAAAATTTATGGCTTGGACCATTCTTGATTGTTGAAAAGTTGGGTCCTAGATCCTTTCGATTGCAGAATCTTGAAGGGTAGCTTGACACCTACCCAGTGAATGGACAAGCCCTGAAGAGATACTTTGCTTGATAACTACCCTTCTATATTATGTAAATAATTTCATTTTTGTTTGCATTTTCGTTTTCTTTCTATTTTGATTTTGATTTGAATTTATCAGCTTGTGTTGTTTTTTAGAAAATACACATACATGTACACTGAGCTATTCAGATAAAGACAATAAAAAAAATCCTTCGCTGAAATAACTTCTAAAAAAATTGTACAAACATCGATGATATATTGCTGAAATTGATATCTATGATGCAAAATTTGGTTGTTTGAAAGAAGTTTACTTATTTCAATCTCTGAGCAAAGCTTGTCATGATCATCTATTATCTTTTCACGCTGTCCCTTTTCATAAAGAAATGACTCAAAATATGTCTCCCTGTCATAGGAAGTTGTTTTGTAAATAAAAAATTTCTGGAGCTGAATAAAGGACAGTTCTAAAAAAAATTATGATGAGGTCTGAAAAAATATGTTAAAATATCAAGATTTTCAGCATCACCCCGCTCAGCTATATACCTATGAAAAAATAAATAAATAAAATTATGAATAAGAGCTATGGGAAGTGCTTGTAAACCCGTCGGGATACTGAACAGGTCTGCTGGCAATGGGTAAATGCATGCATGACACCAAGACAACTTCGTCGGGGTACTGAATAGGCTCGCTGGCAGCGAAGCAATGTCGGGTACATGAAAATCTGCAAAAGAAGAGAAACCTCTTTAATGTCTTTTATTCTGATCTAGAATTTATTGATAGGATACAGATGTCAGAGTGGGTTAAATGGAAAGCCTATCGAGGCTATGGATGCCTGCTCGTAGCAATGGCTATACCAACAATATTGGAGATTTTATCTTTAATATCATGACTTGTTGATCTTAAGACTGTTATTGGTTTTCATCTTTTGAAACACCGCTGAAAAAAATGATTTACGATGATGTTTGTATAATTTTCAGGTTGTTATTTTCGAGTTGAAATTATCTTTGTTGTCTTAATCTGAATTTGTACCTTTTGCAGAGATAACTGCTTCTCCCAGTGCGTCTCCATTGTTGGCAGCCAATACATTTTTTTCATGATCCTATAAGCTGCCTACACCTATGTTTTGCAAACATCATTCTTTTCGTCGCAATATTCAAATAAACGACATTTTCATTTCTTGCGACATTTGTACGCTTGTATTCGTTAAGTTTTCACGACTGTAAGCGTGAAAACTTCACTTTTCGAGGTCACATTTCGATCACTATCTGAACTGTCATGATCTTTTTATCGATATGATTACTACGCTTACCTTTTGTTTATCATCATGTGGCTGGAAGGACTTTCGAACTATACTCATTGGACATTCTTATATTGATTGCATAACTTGATTTTATTGAGTTTGTAAGGCATTGAGCATTTGGATTTACACTTTTTATGACTTGCCTGATCTTTGATTCTACATAGGGGTTATGATTAATTTTTTTGTATATATGATATAATCCTTATGTTAATCTTTTTATAACTTTTGTCTTGTCAACTATTATGAATATCGTTTGGCACCTTGGTTAAACTTTTGATTATATACATTGGCACATAGTTGATTTTGGGTTTTGATTTATACGTCAGATGTTTGAACACCTTGGCATAACATTTGCATGTATTGGCATACACATTTGATTTCATTGGTTGTACACATGACTTAATGGTTGAACTATTATTATGGAGTGAATAGCTATGAAATTTGGTGTTTGTACTTGGATAATGAATATTATGCATGGCAGACTCCACCACCTTTGCATGTGCGCATTTATGCTTACCCCTTTTGGCTCGTCCATTGTTGTTGGTTCGGGTAGCTCTGTTACTGTGTGTGTTGGTGAATTCGAACCCTTCCCTTACCATGCATTTGGCTCCATGGCCCCGGTCGTGCGAGTTGAACCCAATGGCAACCAAGCCCTGTTAATGTTTGACAATGCCCGCCAAGATTTGAAAGACAATGGATGGCTTACCTTCGTGAAACGACTCGAGGGTTTTAACCTTTGCGTAGCTCGACAGTTCGTCATGACCTTCTATGGTTGTTGAGCCAAGGTAGGTGATGTACAGTTAGATATTGATGAACATTTTATCAGCTCGGCCACGGGGTTACCTACTTCGGGACAACGCTGGTTTAAGAATTGCAAGGTCGAGGAAGTGCCATGGACATGTTGTTTCAATCACACAAAGTCACCTCTTGTGACAGAGGTATGCCCGTATCTGAGCTCAAACCATGATGGCATGATTTATTGATGATAATTAAGCAGTTCGTGACCTGTGAAGGTTGATACAGACTTGTGTTCCTTCACCATCTGTGTCTGCTAATGATTTTTATAGGGTATCCCCTAAACATGCCTTTCTATTTTCATCGTAGCGTATTTAAAATGTCAAAGAAATTCAAGAGGCACAAGGCTGGAAACAACCTGTTTCATCATAGGCTTGTTAAGCTACACATTGTTTATCATTTGAGTTTGTTGGGTGATAGTTGGGAGGCGTTCATCGCCCGTAATGGCTTTGAAGACACCGATAATCCTGTGGTAGTTGAAACCAAGGTTGAACCACCTGTACCCTTACACCTCCTACTACCTAAACCCTCGGCCAACCCTCCTATCGACTTACCTGACACTGTAACTAAGAATGCAGAGGCCATTAGAAATCCTATGAGCAAAAATCCCAAGACAAACCTTACTGCAAATGTTAAAGGAAAAAGGAATGCATGGCTCATTTCGAGGATGGAAAGAAACCAGCCAAAACCCCCTGTTGAGCCAAACCCTATCGTCTTGAGTGAGGACTCTGATTCGGAAGTTGAGCATTTTCTGGCCAGCGAATACCCCTACTCGCAAGGTTTGTGTCCCAAGCCCCCTCATGATTTTGTATCAAACCTACCCCCCTACCTAAAGGATGACCTTAGCTACCTGGGTATTGAATTGCCTCGTGAAACCCTCGGCCATTCGACCAAACCCTCGCCTATTCTATCTAAACTCACACAGTCACCCTGTGACCAATGTAATGCATGGTTAGAACGATATTATAGTGATGTTCCTATACTCTAGTCAAAGATTCAGTCACTGGAAGATCAAGTTAAAGTGCTAACCAGTCAAAAATCCAAGCTCCAAGTGACAGAGAAAAAGCAAAAGACAATCGGCTCTATCCTATTCAAAAACGTGGAATCGGCCACGACTGTTGTAAATTCCAAATTGGCATAATCAATGTAGCCTCGTCGCTATACAAGTATGGTTTGACATCATTTTTGTTTTGTAAATAATCTAGGTTATTATAATGTTTTTAATTCAATTTTTAAACAGCTATGTTCACACCTTGAATGGCTCTGTTATATTGTGTGCATTCTATATATAGCTTTGCTATGAATAACAAGAAATTTCGATTCGATATATGATCAAATTATTCCCAATATAGAAATCAATAGATTTTGATTGGATTTGAGTGATCTTCGTTTGAATTTGATTGATTGGCTTGCCTTGTTAAGGTGACAAAATTAATAGTTTTCCTTCAAATGAATTGGTTTGTATCCGATTTGAAAAGGAAATTTTTCATATTCAGTTTAGAACACAATCAGACTCGGATTTGATTTGGTTATGATCCATGTGCTATGGTTGGTAAACGGTTTGATTAAGTTTGATTGTTACGATTTTTCTCGGATTCGTATTCATTATCATTGGTATGCTATGACTGGTAAATGTTTTCAGGAAGATACTTGTCACGATGTTGTGTCATGTGATGTTCTATCTTTGATTGTTTCCAAGTTAAGGATAATGACTCTGTTTCTTTGATGAAAACATTACGCTCAAATAACATTTGCGCCCGAATCGGGAATGAATCCAAATCATAAAAACTATGCGAAAATCTTAGCTAAATTGATTCACTTTTATTCTAATTTAGCAAGTTTATCCTATGAGTCGAGTTCAGATTATAATTTATGCTTAATATTTTAAATTTGAGAAATGAATTGGTCAAACCCTGATATGATTTGTTTGATTGAAACGATTGTGATCAAAATTTGTTTTCTTACTATGCAATGATCAACGATCGAAATCGATAACAAACCCGTTTGATTAATCCTATTATGATTTTGTTATGAGTCGATTATCATTTGGATTCGTTCTCAGCCTAAATCGCTTGCTATACAGTTATCGTGATAATCTTGTTCGATTCACAAGTGTAACGATGTGTTTGTGATTTGTTTTATTTTCAATAGAATATCAAAATGATCTCATACCAGATGGATTTGATTTGTTGGTAAATGATTACGATGATGTTACATGTGATTTCATTTACCCGACTCATGACTATAATCGAAATAGAGTATTGCTATCTCTGTACCCGGTTAAACGATGTCGATCCTATTTGAGTTCATAATGGAATAACGGTTTCAATTTATGATTCATTCTCAAGTAAGTATTGGATGTGAATTAAATGGAATTTCTTAAGAGATTTGATTTAATTTCAATTCTGATTCTATATCTTATTTTAGACTAGCTACAGAATCAGATGATTCTGTAGCTAAGTCTGTAGAATTAGATTTTTATTGTTTTATTAATAAAATATCTCTCTAACTTGTCTATTTCTGACTTGTTTCAGGTGAATTCGAAATTGCATGGGATTTCATGGACAGTTTAGAGGATATTTGGATGTTTTAATTTCATCTTAATTTCCTAGTTTAGGCAATTTTGGGATATCTCCCAGATTTTATGTAAACAGTTTATAACTTTCACAGGGAGGTTTTACCCTATGGAAAACCTTTAAATACTTCTCATTTTTGTAATAATCATCAACCTCATTCGTGGGTGAACAAGGATATGGAATTTTAATACAAACTGAGACAGAATTTGGTGTTCTTTTACAGTTTTAGACTTTCATAATATCAATCTTTTGTTTCATGTTTATGTGTATCAATTTGCATTTGATTAATGACTACTTTAGCTATCTTAGTCTTCTGCAAATGATATGAATTTACTTATCTGATCCATTTCTGATTTCTTCCAGTATTTAAAAAACATAGCAATTACTTGATTCAGTTTGTGAATGACAGATTTCTCTTCTTCATCAATTGAATTATTAAGTATATGTCTTTGCATAACAGGTTTACCTTATTGTAGAGATTTATAAATCATATAATTGTTATGATTTTTTATGTCTTGTTTGTCCTGTAAACAACTTAAAGAGCATTGCATCTATCATTTACGAGAAGCTTCTAGATTATTCGGTGCGAGTTTCCTTCCTCTGATCTGCTGATATAGCCATCATACACGGGACAAATTTGCAGCGTTGATCCAGGTTAGTTTGCAATTATTTTCGTTAAATTGATTAGATATAATTGTAGCCTAGATTAGTGTTTAGTTTAATTAGTTTTATGTTTTATTTCTTGTTCATAAAACTATAAAAATAAAAAAATATCTTTTACTGTCTTAGGGCAGAATCCAAATGAGTTTTTCAGGTTTTAATTAAATCTATAAATTGTCAATATTGTACATTTTGTAAATAAGTTATATAGCAATTAGTAGTTAGTATAGTAGTAATTAGTAATAGTAGTTTAGTTTAGTTTATTTTAATAATTAGTTTTAGCTTAGTTTGTTTAGTAGTTAGTTTTAATTAGATTAGTTTATTAGTTAGTTTTATTTATTGTTAGTTAGTTTAGTTTGTTTTATTTATTAGTTAGTTTAGTTTGTTTTAGTTTTAGTTAGATTAGTTTTCTGTTGTTCTCTTAGGACTTTAGATCAGCTAACAGAGCCGCTAAACCCGTCAGGGTGGCTCATTCTAGACGGCTTGGGCTATTAGACAACCCTGGACTTGTTCCACTCTCTCAGTTGACGGACGGGCGATTTCGTCCGTCAACAAACCCCTGCCATCTGGAACGGGTAATCCAAAAGCATCGAGGGATTCAGGGGGACGACCTCCACCCGAAGACATCACTTGAGAATTGCAGAAGATCAAACTTTCGGAGTTTTCCGGGAGTCACGCCAGTGAACACGCAGAACCATGGTTGGAAGGCATGACAAGGTGTTTTGCCTTAAGGGACTATGCATCCACCTCAAAGGCGAAGATAGCAATTTTTTCAGTTAAGAGACAACGCCTTGAACTAGTGGGGCGACCTGGAAAGGTAACTGCATCTTACCCCGGACACCGTATCCTGGGAACTTTTCGAGGAGAGGTTCTGAAGGAAATATCTACCAGCTTACTATGAGGAACAACAAGTAGGAGCGTTTCATGCACTGGTACAAGGAAACAGGACCGTAGAAGAATATGAGATCAGATTTATGGAATTGGTCAAATATGTTTTGTATATGGATAATGACCAATGACAGGCAGAACACTTTGTCTATGGGATAAACCCTAAGATAAGCGCTATGGTGTGGATGTAGAAATCGTCTTCAGTACCAGAAGCTATGGAAAATGCGCGTTATGCGAAGGAACACATGAACTTAACCGGAGGTACAAGACCGACCTTTATGCATCGTCTTGAATTTGTATGGAAGGCCCCTAGGACATTTTCCAGTGGAGGGAGCTCAAGGCCACCTCCATATGGTAACAAAGTCGCACCAAGGACAGTAGCTATAGGGATTTCAATGCTAGCAAGTGCAACATCTCATTCATCACCAACGATGTAGATAGGTCCACGACCATCTCAGGGAACAACTAGTAGGGGCAGGGGTTCTAGTGGAAGGAACTCATTTCAAAGATAGTCACATAACAGTGTGCTGGTTCAATCCCATGTTACCTATTGGGGATGTGGAGGACCTATTGGAAGACAATTCAATTTTTTTTAATTACCCTAAAAAGCTACCTACACCTAATTGTCTTCTAAAACGACAAGTCATCGTCGCATTTTGCAACTAGACATCGGGTTCATTTTTTTGCGACAAATTCAATTTGGTTTCGATTCAGTTTTCACAACTGAAAGTGGGAAAACCCCTCCATTGTTGTTTGCACTATCGTAGTCTTTTATTGATTTTATGAAAGACACTTTACCATCAGTTTATCGTATGACTGCAAAGGTTCTTTCAAACTATATCCCTTGGCCTACTCTTATTTTGATTGTGCATTTGGATTTACTTGATTAATAAGCCATTGAGCACACAAATTTATTGATCACATTTGATTCTATATGGGTTATGGTTGATTTTGGTTTTATATATGATATGATCCATATTGTTTTGAGCGCTTGACTTATCAATTTTATGAGATATCTTGTCATAATGTTTTGATTACTATGCCATGAGCGCATGATCAATATATGAGTTTCTATTTCAGGTTGAAAGGCAAAGCTTTGAAGTTATAAAGCCTCGATAGGGTAAAATTTTGGTTTGATTTAATAAGTCTGAACTTATACAATGGCACAATTGGATTAACATTGGTTTAAATGTTTGTTTTTATTTAATGATTAATACAATGGTGCGTTGTTTAACTTTGGGTTTTGATTTGGATCATTGCTTGGTATGTTGTTTTATGGATTTCGATTGAATGGTTTTAACTTATGGTATGGCGCATTGATGTAATATATACTATGGTGAGTTGATACATTGACCACCGCCCAAACTATTTGGTTGGCCTATTCATATGGATTAAATGTTATGATTATGGATGGAACAGCACTGTACTCAGCCATTAATACCCTGCATGGCGGTGGTAATCCCACCACCTTCACACGCATACAATTAATCCTTGCCTCTTTGAGCACTGCAGCTGTTAGCCGTAACCATTTTTTGACCCTGTGCATTGTTTTGATCAAACCAAACCCTATCATGCATAGAAGCCATGGCTCCAGTCATAAGGGCCGAGCCCAATGGGTGCCAAGCATTGTTGATGTTTGATGGCGCTTATAGCGACCTGGAAAAATTCGGGTGGCTCTCATTCATAAGGAAATTAGATGGTCATAACCCCAGTGTGGCTCGGCAATTTGCGTTATCATTTGATGGCTGCCGAGCCAAAGTTGGAGATGTCCAACTTGAAATTAACGAACAGTTTCTCAGCTCAGCAACCAGCCTTCCTGTTATGGGACAGAAGTGGTCCAAAAGTTGCAAGGTAGATGATGTCCCGTGGACATTGTTATTCCAATCTCGAACGGTGAAATCCTGCGACAAAGGATTGCCTGCAAAAATGTTAAAACCACGCTGGCATGACCTCCTAATGACAATCAAGTAATTCATTACTTGCGAGGGAAGGTATGGGTTCGTTTTCCTGTTTCATCTTCGTCTATTGATGGTTTTTATGGGTTTTGAACTTAGTATGCCCCACTACCTGCATAGAAGTTTGTTCAAGATGGCCAAAAGGTACAAGCATAACCTGGCTGATACCAGCCTCTTCCATTTGGGGTTGATTAAAATGATTATGGTTTATGAGTTGGGGTTACGTCGTCATTGTTGGGATGATTTTCTCATTCGTAATGGCATTGAAGAATCAAACCCTCCGAAGGTTGATAAGCCTATGGTGACCGAAACCCAGCCTATTCCCCCTGTGCCTTACAACGTTTTTCTACCCAAACCTCTACCCGACCCACCTACGAATTCGCCTATGGTTGTGACTAAACAGGTTGAAATTGCAAAACCCCCAACCAAAAAGCCTAAAGCTAAAAATGGTGCTAACTCTAAAGGAAAGAAAAACCCTCGGTGAATCATCGAAACCCCCTTCTGCTCAACCTATTGTTCCACCTTGCGATCAGTGTGGGTTATGGTTGGAGAGATACTACTTGGATGTGTCGATGTTGGAATCCAGAATCCATGATTTGGAAAACCAAGTGGCAAAGCTCACTGGCCATAACGCGAAGGTGCAACGTACTGACAAGAAGCAACGAACAACTGGTTCAATTCTGTTCAAGAATGTCGAGTCAGCCATGGCAATTGTCAATTCAAAATTGGCATAGCCTCAACAATCTCGCTGGTATAACTTTCACCCATTTATATGGCACATTCATAAACTCTGTGTACATTGTTGATCTGCTCTGCCATGCATTTGTTGTATATAAGTTTTGTTAATTAATTTTTGGATTGGTTTTGATTAGATTTAATTTGATTGATCATGATTGGATTTGATTTGAATACTCTGTTATTAAAGATTGTTGATATCTTTTCTAAACACAGGTTATTTTGGTATCCCAATCTTGGAACACAGTCAATATCTCTTTTCGATTTGGTTATATCCTGTGCGATATGATGGGAAAATTGGTTAGCTGTTGTGATTGTATATTCTATGTTTGGACCAATTCGTGTATCATTTTCAAATTACGAATAGATATGAATAGTGGTTGTTATACCTAACCGAATCGATTTGGACTGTATTCGATTGTGACAAATATATCGTTTGAATTTGATTTGAGGAATGAAATTGATCATATCCAGTCTTACGATTTGTGTCTATAATTAAACTCAGCCATATTCATTTCAGTTATTTTCCCGGTTTATATTATGGATTCTGTTGACTCTATCAAGACCTTGTCTGTTGGTTGTGTGGTGATCAATAACGAAATGTGTTTGATTGTTACTCATTCAGTCTGATTCCATTCTAAACGATTTACCTATCTTTGCATGTAATTGAATGATATCGATTTATTGCTATGACTATAATGAGTCAATGATGGTTATAATCATTATTTTTGTCATGTCTGTTCACCATGCGATACTCAGCAACCGCATTCTATAACAAATTTTAATGGATATTTTCCGTTTTGATTATAATTGCAACAGCCTGTCTATTTTGACAATTGAATAAAACGATATGAATTTCACACAGCTGTAACCAATCGATTGTGATAAAGTTCGATTATTACTATAGCTATTTTGGATTACATCATACGATTGGCTTGCAATTGCATTTAGATATGAAATAGTATGATTATTATTTGCCTCGATTTTATGGTGACTAAAAACAGAGCATTCTTTACCCTGTTCCAATTGCATTTATTTTGATATGATTTGATTTAAATGATAATTTCACTTGAATTATTAGTAATTCATTTTTGAGGATTATTAAAAGATGATTCGATTTGATTTTATTTGATTGAGATCTGGTCTTGTTTGCTATTTTTGACTAGCTACAGAATTAGATGATTATGTAGTTAAGTCTGTGGAGTCAATTTTTTTATTGTTTTCTTAATAAAATATCCTTCTAATTTGATCTTTGTGTTCTATTGCAGGCAAATTCGAATTGGCAATAGATATCATGAGCAGTTAGGGTATGTTTTACAGATTCTACTTGCATTTTATTTCCTTAGTTTAGATGATTTTGGGATATCTCCTAGATTGTGTAAAACTATTTGATATTATCCACAAGGAAGTTTTACCTTGTGAAGAAACCTATATATACTTATGATTTTTGTAATAATGTTCATCCTCAGTAGTGGGAGAACAAGTATATGGAGTTCTATTACAGACTGGAGCAGAATTGATGTTTTATCATAGCTTTAGCTTCTCAATATATCAACATTTTGTTTCATGTTTTGTATATCACTTTGTTTATGGTTTAGTATTACTTTTGCTATCTAAATCAAATGCAAATGATATAATCTATCATTGTTTATCTATATCTTGTTTCTTCCAAATAGATAGAAGACATAACAATTGTTAGTTCAGTTTGTGAATAATAGTTTTACCTTCTTCATGAATTGAATTGTTATACATAAGTTTGTTGCATAATAGGTTTCCCTTATTGCAGGAATTTATAATCATAAGATTTTTATGATTTTTATTTATGTCTTGTTTGTTCTGTAACATACTTCAAGAAGCAGCATAGCTGATCGTTTGCGAGAAGCTTAAGGACTAAACAGTGTGAGTTTCCCTCCTCCGAACAGCTTAGAAGCAATCATACACAGGGCAGATTTAGAGCGTTTCCAGGTCAATTAGTCTTTAGTTTACTGTTTATATTAAGTAGTTTAATATAGATAGAAGTTTAATTAGGTTTATATTAGATTGTTTAATTTCAATAAATATATTAGATCTTTTAATTTCAGTAGTTTTTATTTCTTTTTCATAAAATATAAAAATAAAAATAAAAAGATTCTTGGTTGTCCTAAGGCAGCAAATACATAAGTTTTGCAGGTTTTAACTAAATCTGTAGGTTGTTTATAATGTACATTTGTGAATAAGAAATATTATAACTGATAATTAGATAGCTAATTTGAATTATTATAATTGTAGTTAGTATTTAGTTTTAATTTAATTTAGTAATTTGTTTTAGTTAGATTAGTATATTAGTTAGTTAGTTTAGTTTGTTTTATTAGTTGTAATTAGTTTAGTTTCTTTCAGTTTGTTTCAGATAGTTTAATTTGTTTATTAGTTTAGTTAGATTAGTTAATTCAGATCAGTTCTTCTCTTTGGTTTTCTTAGGAGACCTTAGAGCATCCAACGGAGCCGTTAAACTCGTCAGGGTGGTCCATTCCAAACGGCTTGGGTTATTTAGACAACCCCGGACCGGTTCCACTCTCCCAGTTGACGGACGGTCAATTTCGCCTGTCAACAAATGGCGCTAGAAGGAGGGCCAAACTAAATTGATGGCACGAGGTGGTCGCAAGACTCCTCCACCCCCTAATCACTCCCCTATAGTGACTAGAAGTCGTTCATTCGATAGTATCCCCCCTCAAACAGCAACTACTTCAACCGAAGATCCACAGATCACAGTTGAGCCAGCAACCCCTAATCCTACAGGTGGTGATATACAAGAAATTTTTAGACAATCTCTTATTAAATCACATAAAGCCTTTGCTAGTCTTAGGCAACCAAATCGCCCGTGGGGTCAACCTTTAGACTTCTCTGAAGTCAGAGAACAATTAGGTGATATAGACCTTATTGTGAATCCTACAGGTCCAAACACAAATCCTACTGCAGGAGAATCTGGTATACCTCCTTCACCACCTCCCTCATCTCCTTCTTCTTCTAGAGGAGATTCCTCTTCTGACGAAGGTAAACCACCTTCTCAGCCTTCCACACCTAATTCCCCAATGGCAAATCGAAACAACCCTGCTAGACCCTGGTTGGACTAGGATGTTGTAGTTGTACCTGGATCCCAGCACCCTTTACCTAAGCACCCGGAGAAATGGCTTCCTAAGTTTGATCCCCATTCAAAACAGATAGTTGAAGATCATATCAAAAAAATTATGTTAGCCATCAGACTCCGTAACGTTGAACATGAAGATGTTGTCTGTAGGTTTTTCCCTTACACCTTTGAGGGTAATGCATCCACTTGGTAGTTTTCCCAACAGCCTCACACTATAGTATCTTGGGAAAAGTTTGAGTCATGCTTTTTGGAAAAATTCGGAGATGGCAAACCTCCGGAAGTCTTAGTCATGGATCTTTCAAACTTAAAAATGAACGCAAAATAAAAAGTTAAAGATTTTAATCAAAGATTTCTAACCCTTAAAAATCGAATCCCTGCAGACTCTATGCCTGCAGAAAGCCTTGTAATAGCTTACTACACTAGAGCTCTACATCAAAGTATAGCTATATGGGTGAAAAGATCTAAAAAGGCCACGCTGTTAGAAGCCTTTGAAGAGGCTATGCAAATTGAAAAAGATATACTTAGTCTTAAGGATTCTTCTAGCAACGAAACTGAGACTGTTTCTTCTTCCAAGAAGAAGATTGAAATTCTCCCCAGACCTACACAAAACAAAACACAATCTGAAAACTCTGATTTGGAAAATTTAACCAAAGTTGTACAAAAGTTATCTAATCAAGTTATAGACTTAAAAAGGTTGAATGAGGAAGCCTCTTCGAGCAAAGGACCCTACAAACCTCCTTTCTGAAAGCCTTTTCCCTCAAACCGGCCTAATCCAAACCCTGAAGGCTTGAACATAGAAAGTTTGCAATGTTCTCTACAGACAATTATAGGAGCCCAATATGACTTGATCCCTCCTGAAATTCCTCAAGAGGAAATCGAGCAGGAAACAACTCAAGAAGAAGAGTCTTCTCCAAATATCTTTGGACATTTCTCGGATAGTATCTTTCAAGCCAACTTCGAGACTGTTCACCCTTATAACACCAGGAGTAAGACAACAAGTAAACCTTCTGCCGATAATACTACAACATCCCCCCCAAAGCCATCTAAATCAGTAGAAACTAAACAAAGTTATGCTAGCCCTAAATTAGATTATGATGTGGTTGAAGATCTTAAAAAATTACGGGCTAACATTTCTATTTTTGAGTTGTTGAAATTTCCATTTTTGTTACAGAAGATGTTGCAGAATATTCTAGATAATGGCAAGAATGGTAATTCAAACAGTAATAAGGTTGTGCAAAGCAAAGTTCCGCAGAAGACTTCCACAAAAAGTAATCCTGATCCTTAAGATAAAGGAAGCCTTCATGTACCAAATGTAAATAATGTTAATAATGTAAATAACACAAGTAATGTAGATAAAATAGCATTAGAGATTGCGAGTAAGAAATCACAAGTTACATCTCTAAATACTCGCAAGAATGTACCTCCTTTTCTTTTAACTTTCGAAATCTTCAACAGAAATGTGCATAATTGTATGGTTGACTCACGAGCATCGTCAAATGTGATTCCTTGGTCAGTATGCCAAAAGATTAATGCCGAAGTAGAACCATCTTCTTTGAAAATTATACAACTTGATCGAACAGATGTTAAAGTTATAGGCGAATTGAAAAATGTATTGATTAGATTATCGTCTAACCCAAAGATTCATTAGGTTATTGATATAATTGTGGTGGATATTCCAGAAGTGTATGGTATGTTTTTGAGCAGGGACTGGTCGGAGCAGCTACATGGTTACTTCGCAACAGACTAGTCTCACTTATGGCTTCCAGAAAATGGCAAGCCCAATAAGATCAAGGTCAATCATGAGCGTTACCTCAAGTTCATGGTAACAGACTTGAATGACCCCAATGAACCATATACACCTCCGGCAGATGCACCTGAAGTCCAAGGGATGGACACCTTCTTCGGAAACTTCATAGCTGAAGCTTCACATATCAACAATTCACAACAACAATCCGAGATCATATCATGTATGCAACCAACAGCTTCTATCCAACAGTCCGGTGAGCCCGATGGAAATCAAATTTGGTCTTTATATTTCGATGGTTCCAAGTCTAAAGAAGGAGCTGGTGCAGGATGCATCATCATTGATCCGGCAGGTAACAAAATGTTATTAGCTTGTAGATTAGAATTTGAATGTACTAACAATATTGCAGAATATGAGGCTTTATTACAAGGTCTCAGAAAAGCCTTAGACATGCACATTCAAAATCTAATTGTATTTGGCGACTCTGAGATAGTGGTCAGGAAGGTGAGAAATTCTATACATTATCTTTCCCCGCATCTCAAATGTTACCAGTCTGAGGTATGGAGTTTAATAAACAAATTTTCCGCTTTTAATATAAATTCCATTCCTAGATTAAATAATGCCGAAGCAGATTTACTAGCTAATGTTGCCTCTAAACTTCTTCCTGCAGAAGGCTTATCTCTAAACGCATTCTCCGTGGAGCTATTGTTTCAACCATCTGTTCTTGACAATATCACGAATTGGAGAGTATTTGATGATGATCAGTAGATCATTAAATTTCTGCACATGGAGGAAACCTTTCAAGGTGCTGTGATAGATGAACAAACACAAGACGACAATTTGTGTGACTTTACGGTAATACCTAACCCGAAACCTCCTGAAGCTCTATCGGACATGGTAAATTCCATACCCAAATATGTTGCTAGACTAGAAAAGTTTTGTGATTTTGAAGATAAGTTTAAAAAAATGGTCAATTGTAAAACCAACAGTTCCTCATTGTCTTATGAAAAAGTCAATTTAGGGACTAGTGAAAATCCTCAGTGTATCAACTTAGGCTTGGGATGTTCTAAACAAGAAAAAGCTTCTTTTGTTAAATTATTTAAAGAATTCAAGAATGTATTTGCTTGGACTTACGAAGAACTTAAAACATTCGATCCTAATATTATATAGCATGTCATCCCGATGAAACCCCAAACCTTGCCTTTCCAACAGAAACTGAGAAAAATGCATCCTAAACTAGAACCGACCATACAAAAAGAATTGAATAAACTCCTAGGTGCTAAAATAATTTTTCCTGTCAGACACACTCAATGGGTGTCCAACCTCGTCCCAGTGCGGAAGAAAAATGGGGAAATTCGACTTTGTGTTGACTTCTGGAACCTCAACAAAGCGTTTGATAAAGATAATTATCCTGTCCCTCCCATGGAATAGATACTTCAACAAGTATTTGGTTCCGAGAGGCTATCCTTATTGGATGGTTTCTCTGGATACAACCAAGTCTTGATGTCTCCATCAGACCAATTAAAAACTACCTTCCGTACTCTGTGAGGCACTTATGCTTATTGCAAAATGCCCTTTGGATTGATTAATGTTGGTGCTACCTTTCAAAGAGCAATGGATATTGCTTTCTGAGGCTTGATCAATCACTCCGTAGTAGTCTACTTAGATGATGTGACCGTTTATTCTAAAAACAAATACGATCATCTAGCTCACCTACGAGCCGTTCTGATTCGTTGTCGTAAATACGGCATCTCCTTGAACCCCAAGAAGTCCATCTTTGCAGTAGAACATGGTAAACTACTAGGATTCATTATGTCTAGTGATGGAATGATTATTGACCCCGAGAGGACCCAAGTCATCGCTAAAATTCCCCCACCTACCTCTAAAAAATCCATGCAGTCTTTCCTAGGACAGATTAATTTCGTGAGAAGATTTGTCCCCAGTTTCTCCGAAATGGTCAGACCTCTCCAGAACTTCATTAAGAAAGACACCCAATATCACTGGGGACCCACAGAAAACCAAGCTTTCAATGCTATAAAGAAGTCCATAATAGACGCTTTGTCTCTCATGAGCCCTGATTTCTCTAAAGATTTTACACTTTTGCTTCTGATCGTTCCTATGCCATAGTCCTAACTCAGAAGAATTCCAAAAACAACGAAATGCCCATCGCCTTTATGAGCTCTTCTTTCAAAGGCACCGAACTTAATTACCCAACAGTCGATCAGCAAGCCTACGCTGTCTTCAAGGCAGTTAAGCATTTCCAGTCTTATCTTTTGAAGTCAAGGATGAAGGTCATTGTCCCTTACCCTGCCGTTAGGAACTTGTTAGTGCAAAAAGAGTTAGGAGAGAAAAGAGCCAACTGGGTCACCTCCTTGCAGGAATATGACTTAGAAATCACTCCAGCTCAGATCATGAGAGGCCAAGGGTTGTGTAAGTTGGTAATTGATTCGGAAACTGAACAACAAGAAGATAGTGACACGTCAATCCTAGAAGAACACGATCATAGTTTGATTTGTTGCACACAAAACCTAGTGAGTCCTTGGTACGATGATATTAGACACTGTCTTCAACATGGATCAACACCCCATCACATTGACCCTGCCAAGAAAAGAGCATTGAGACTAAAGTCTGCATCCTTTCATCTAGTTAATGGTATACTGTTTCGTCAGAATTTTGATGGTGTACTGATGCGTTGTCTTGAAAAGGACGAAGCAGAGAAAGTTTTTCTTGAGCTGCATGCAGGAGAAGCTGGTGGTCACTTCGGTGGCGATACCACAACTCATAAAGTTTTAAGAGCCGGTTACTACTGGCCAATTCTTTTTAGAGACGCCCACACCTTGTGCCGAAAATGTATTATTTGTCAAAAAGCGTCAGGGCGATTGCAAGAACCAGCCTTCCCTTTGCAGCCCGTTTCAGTCGATTCCCCTTTCCAGCAATGGGGCCTTGATATCATTGATCCTATTAACCCTCCATCCTCACAATAACACAAGTATATTGTGACAGCCACTTATTTCTTTACTCGATGGTCTAAAGCCGCCACGCTAAGAATTGTTAACACAAGTCAGGTGATCGCCTTTCTGAATTCAAATATCATCACCCGTTTTGGTATCCCTGATTGTCTAGTCTTTGATAACGCTTCATACTTTTCTTCTCTTGAAATGAGTGAGTTCACCTTAGAAAAAGGAATAAAGCTGAAGTACTCCGCTAATTATTACCCCCAGGGCAACGGCTTAGCAGAGTCAACAAATAAGAACTTGATCAAGATTATCAAGAGAACCGTGGTTGAAAATCACAAGAACTGGCACAACGCACTGCTTAATGCATTGTGGGCTGATAGGGTAACACCCAAAGCCGCTATAGGTAATTCCCCCTTTTTTCTCGTTTATGGCAGAGAAGCCATTTTTCCACCTCATGTTCTTCTTCCTTCGCTCCAATTGTCACAAAAGGTTCAAGAAGAAGAATGTCCCCCTTTACAAAGTCGTATTAACGCTCTGATGAAGTTAGAAGAAGTAAGAACCCAAGCCAAGCATAAATTAGATCAATATCAACAACTGATTAAAAGCTGGTTCGATTCTAATTCTCCTTTTGATAGGAATTTTGAAGTAGCCGATCTCCTCTTAAAGTGGGACAAACCACACGAAGGGAAGGGTGAACACACCAAGTTTCAAAATTTGTGGCTTGGGCCATTTTTGATTGCTGAAAAGATGGGTCCTAGTTCCTTTCATTTGCAGAATCTTGAAGGATAGCCCGACACCTATCCGGTGAATGGCCAAGCCCTGAAAAGATACTTTGCTTGATTGTTATCCTTGTATATTATGTAAATATTTCTTTTTGTTTTTTATTTTTTATTTTTGTCTTTATTTTCGTTTTGATTTTGATTTGATTGATCAGTTTGGTGTGTTTTGTAACATATGCATGTCTGTGCACTGATCCATTCAGACAAAGACCATGGGAAAATCTCTTCGCTGAAATAACTTCTGAAAGGTTGTACAAACATCAGTGATATATTTCTAAAAAATGAAAATGATGTTGGAAAATTTTGTTTGAAAGAAGTTTACTATTTCAATCTCTGAGTGAAGTTTGTCATGATCATATTTATCTTTTTACGCTGTCCCTTTTCCATAAAGGAATGACTCAAAAGGATGTCTCCCTGTCAAAGTAAGTTGTTTTAGATATAAAACATTTCTGGAGCTGACTAAAGACAGTATTAAAAAATTCTGATGAGGTCTAAAAAATATGACAAAATACCAAGATTTCTCAGCGTCACCCCGCTCAGCTATTTATAAAAGAAAATAAAATAAAAATATCAATAAGACTTGTGGGAAGTGTTTGTAAACCTGCTGGGATACTGAACAGGTCCGCTGGCAGCGGGTAAATGCAAGCATGGCGCCAAGACAACTTCGTCGGGGTACTGAACAGGCCTGCTGGCAGCGAAGCAATGTCGGGTAAATGAAGATCTGTAAAATTATAAGAAACCTCTTTTAAAAAGTCCTTTATTCTAATCTAGAACTTCTTGACAGGATAAAGACGTCCGAGTGGGTTAAATGGCAACCCTGTCAAGGCTATGGACGCCTACTGGCAGCAGTGGCCATGCCAACAGTATTGAAGATTTTATCATAAAAATCATGACTTGCTGATCTTTAAGACTGTTATTGGTTTGAATCTTTTAAAACATCGCTGGGAAAGATAGTAGATGATGATGTTCGTACGATTTTCTGGTTGTTGTTTTAAGTCGAATTTTTCTTTGTTGTCCTGATCTGAACTCATTTATTTTGGCAGAGATAACTGCTTCACCCAGTGTGTCGCCATTGTTGGTAGCCAATTCAATTTTTTTTAATTGCCCTAAAAAGTTGCCTACACCTAATTGTCTTCTAAAACGACAAGTCATCGTCACATTTTGCAACTAGACATCGGGTTCATTTTTTTGCGACAAATGCAATTTGGTTTCGATTCAGTTTTCACAATTGAAAGTGGGAAAACCCCTCCATTGTTGTTTGGATTGTCGTAGTCTTTTATTGATTTTCTGAAAGACACTTTACCATCAGTTTATCATATGACTGCAAAGGTTCTTTCAAACTATATCCCTTGGCCTACTCTTATTTTGATTGCGCATTTGGATTTACTTGATTAATAATCCATTGAGCACACAAATTTATTAATCACATTTGATTCTATAAGGGTTATGGTTGATTTTGGTTTTATATATGATATGATCCATATTGTTTTGAGCTCTTGACTTATCAATTTTATGAGATATCTTGTCATAATGTTTTGATTACTATGCCATGAGTGCATGATCAATATATGAGTTTCTATTTCAGGTTGAAAGGAAAAGCTTTGAAGTTATAAAGCCTCGATAGGGTAAACTTTTGGTTTGATTTAATAAGTCCGAACTTATACGATGGCACGATTGGATTAACATTGGTTTAAATGTTTGTTTTTGATTTAATGATTAATACAATGGTGCGTTGTTTAACTTTAGGTTTTGATTTGGATCATTGCTTGGTATGTTGTTTTATGGATTTTGATTGAATGGTTTTAACTTATGGTATGGCGCATTGATGTAATATATACTATGGCGAGTTGATACATTGACCACCACCCAAACTATTTGGTTGGCCTATTCATATGGATTAAACGTTATGATTATGGATGAAACAGCACTGTACTCAGCCATTAATACCCTGCATGGCAGTGGTAATCCCACCACCTTCACACGCATACAATTAATCCTTGCCTCTTTGAGCGCTACAGCTGTTAGCCGTAACCATTTTTCGACCCTGTGCATTGTTTTGATCAAACCAAACCCTATCATGCATAGAAGCCATGGATCCGGTCGCAAGGGCCGAGCCCAACGGGTGCCAAGCATTGTTGATGTTTGATGGCGCTTATAACGACCTGGAAAAATTTGGGTGGCTCTCGTTCATAAGGAAATTCGATGGTCATAACCCCAGTGTGGCTCGGCAATTTGCGTTATCATTCGATGGCTGCCGAGCCAAAGTTGGAGATGTCCAACTTGAAATTAACGAACAGTTTCTCAGCTCGGCAACCAGCCTGCCTGTTACGGGACAGAAGTGGTCCAAAAGTTGCAAGGTAGATGATGTCCCGTGGACATTGTTATTCCAATCTCGAACAGTGAAATCCTGCGACAAAGGATTGCCTGCAAAAATGTTAAAACCATGCTGGCATGACCTCCTAATGATAATCAAGCAATTCATTACTTGCGAGGGCAGGTATGGGTTTGTTTTCCTGTTTCATCTTCGTCTATTGATGGTTTTTATGGGTTTCAAACTTAGTATGCTCCACTACTTGCATAGAAGTTTGTTCAAGATGGCCAAAAGGTACAAGCGTAACCTGGCTGATACCAGCCTCTTCCATTTGGGGTTGATTAAAAAGATTATGGTTTATGAGTTGGGGTTACGTCGTGATTGTTGGGATGATTTTCTCAGTCATAATGGCTTTGAAGAATCAAACCCTCCGCAGGTTGATAAGCCTATGGTGACCGAAACCCAGCCTATTCCCCCTGTGCCTTACAGCATTTTTCTACCCAAACCTCTACCCAACCCACCTACGAATTCGCCTATGGCTGTGACTAAACAGGTTGAAATTGCAAAACCGGCAACCAAAAAGCCTAAAGCTAAAACTGGTGCTAACTCTAAAGGCAAGAAAAATGCTCGCTTAATCTCTCGCATGGCAAGAAATAAACCTAAAACCCCTGCCAACTCTGAGCCTATCGTGGTCAGCGAAGACTCTGATTCAGAGATTGAACGTTTTCTCTCCGACGAGTATCATTACTCGGAAGGCTTGTGTGACAAACCTCCTTATGACTTTGTCAGGAATTTTCCACCTTGTCTGCGGGATAATCCTGAGTTTCCTGGCATTGAACAACCTCGAGGAACCCTCGGTGAATCATCGAAACCCCCTTCTGCTCAACCTGTTGTTCCACCTTGCGATCAGTGTGGGTTATGGTTGGAGAGATACTACTTGGATGTGCCGATGTTGCAATCCAGAATCCATGATTTTGAAAACCAAGTGGCAAAGCTCACTGGTCATAACGCAAAGGTGCAACCTACTGACAAGAAGCAACGAACAACTGGTTCAATTCTGTTCAAGAATGTCGAGTCAGCCACAGCAATTGTCAATTCGAAATTGGCATAGCCTCAGCAATCTCGCTGGTATAACTTTCACCCATTTATATAGCACATTCATAAACTCTGTGTACATTGTTGACCTGCTCTGCCATGCATTTGTTGTATATAAGTTTTGTTAATTAATTTTTGGATTGGTTTTGATTAGATTTAATTTGATTGATCATGATTGGATTTGATTTGAATACTCTGTTATTAAAGATTGTTGATATATTTTCTAAACACAGGTTATTTTGGTATCCCAATCTTGGAACACAGTCAATATCTCTTTTCGATTTGGTTATATCCTGTGCGATATGATGGGAAAATTGGTTAGATGTTGTGATTGTATATTCTATGTTCGGACCAATTCATGTATCATTTTCAAATTACGAATAGATATGAATAGTGGTTGTTATACCTAACCGAATCGATTTGGATTGTATTCGATTGTGACAAATATATTATTTGAATTCGATTTGAGGAATGAAATTGATCGTATCCAGTCTTACGATTTGTGTCTATAATTAAACTCATCCATATTCATTTCAGTTATTTGCCCGGTTTATATTATGGATTATGTTGACTCTATCAAGACCCTGTCTGTTGGTTGTGTGGTGATCAATAACGAAATGTGTTTGATTGTTACTCATTCAGTCTGATTCCATTCTAAACGATTTACCTATCTTTGCATGTAATTGAACGATATCAATTTATTGCTATGACTATAATGAGTCAACGATGGTTATAATCATTATTTTTTTCATGTTTGTTCACCATGCGATACTCAGCAACCGCATTCTATAACAAATTTCATGGATATTTTCCGTTTTGATTATAATTGCAACAGCCTGTCTATTTTGACAATTGAATAAAACGATATGAATTTCACACAGTTGTAACCAATCGATTGTGATAAAGATCGATTATTGCTATAGCTATTTTGGATTACATCATGCGATTGGCTTGCAATTGCATTTAGATATGAAATAGTATGATTATTATTTGCCCCGATTTTATGGTGACTAAAAACATAACATTCTTTACCCTGTTCCAATTGCATTTATTTTGATATGATTTGATTTAAATGATAATTTCACTTGAATTATTAGTAATTCGTTTTTGAGGATTATTAAAAGATGATTCGATTTTATTTTATTTGATTGAGATCTGGTCCTGTTTGTTATTTTTGACTAGCTACAGAATCAGATGATTCTGTAGCTAAGTCTGTGGAGTCAATTTTTTTATTGTTTTCTTAATAAAATATCCTTCTAATTTGATCTTTGTGTTCTATTGCAGGCAAATTCGAATTGGCAATAGATATCATGAGAAGTTAGGGGATGTTTTACAGATTCTACTTGCATTTTATTTCCTTAGTTTAGATGATTTTGGGATATCTCCCAGATTGTGTAAAACTATTTGATATTATCCACAAGGAAGTTTTACCTTGTGAAGAAACCTATATATACTTATGATTTTTGTAATAATGTTCATCCTCAGTAGTGGGAGAACAAGTATATGGAGTTGTATTACAGACTGGAGCAGAACTGATGTTTTATCATAGCTTTAGCTTCTCAATATATCAACATTTTGTTTCATGTTTTGTATATCACTTTGTTTATGGTTTAGTATTTCTTTTGCTATCTAAATCAAAAGCAAATGATATAATCTATCACTTTTTATCTATATATTGTTTCTTCCAAATAGATAGAAGACATAACAATTGTTAGTTCATTTTGTGAATGATAGTCTTACCTTCTTCATGAATTCAATTGTTATACATAAGTTTGTTGCATAATAGGTTTCCCTTATTGCAGGAATTTATAATCATAAGATTGTTATGATTTTCTTTTATGTCTTGTTTGTCCTGTAACATAATTCAAGAAGCAGCATAGTTGATCGTTTGCGAGAAGCTTAAGGACTAAACGGTGTGAGTTTCCCTCCTCCGAACAGCTTAGAAGCAATCATACATAGGGCAGATTTGGAGCGTTTCCAGGTCAATTAGTCTTTAGTTTACTGTTTATATTAAGTAGTTTAATATAGATAGAAGTTTAATTAGGGTTTATATTAGATTGTTTAATTTTAGTAAATATATTAGATCTTTTAATTTCAGTAGTATTTATTTCTTTTTCATAAAATATAAAAATAAAAATAAAAAGATTATTGGCTGTCCTAAGGCAGCAAATACATAAGTTTTGCAGGTTTTAACTAAATCTGTAGGTTGTTTATAATGTACATTTGTGAATAAGAAATATTATAACTGATAATTAGATAGCTAATTTCAATTATTATAATTGTAGTTAGTATTTAGTTTTAATTTAATTTAGTAATTTGTTTTAGTTAGATTAGTATATTAGTTAGTTAGTTTAGTTTGTTTTATTAGTTGTAATTAGTTTAGTTTCTTTCAGTTTGTTTCAGATAGTTTAATTTTTTTATTAGTTTAGTTAGATTAGTTAATTCAGAAAAATTCTTCTCTTTGGTTTTCTTAGGAGACCTTAGAGTGGCCAACGGAGTCGTTAAACTCGTCACGGTGGTCCATTCCAAATGGCTTGGGTTATTTAGACAACCCCGGACCGGTTCCACTCTCCCAGTTGACGGACGGTCAATTTCACCCATCAACAGGACCCCATTACCAGCGTGACTGCCTAGAGTTACAATCAGGATTCATGCATAGAGAAGGAAAGGCCTCGATGGGAAGAGAAAGTAGCAGCCACCAGATTTATGCAATGGTTAATAATCGCGAGGCCGAACATCAATCCACGGTGGTGGAGTCATCATGTACGCTAAATCATTTCAATGTTAAGATTTTATTTGATTCTGGTGCGACAAATAGTTTCATTTCACCATTTGCATTAGAAAAGAGTGGGTTGGCAACCTACGAGCATGATGACTTTAAACAAGTCGAGATGGCTTCGGGGGAAAAACAAGCGGTAGGACCTAATGTTGATAATTGTATAGTAGACCTGGGAGTGTGTACTACCAGGTTGAAAGTATACATCACTGCTCTTGGGGCGTATGACCTAATCATTGGAATGGATTGGTTAGAAGCTCATCGAGATTTGGTGGATTGTTTCGCAAAAAGGGTGCTTTGTGTCGACAATGAAGCAAGGCCAGTAGAGATCCAGGGTGTACGAAGAAAGGTGTCATTACGCTTTATCTCAACTATGAAGGTTAAGCGATGCTTGAGGCAAGGGTGTTGACTGTATGTAGTGGAAATAGTGAGTGAAAGGAAGGGACCCTCATTGGATCAGTACCCGGTATTGTCAGAATTTAAGGATGTTTTTTCGAACGAGTTACTAGGATTACCTCCTGAGAGGGAGCTTGATTTTACTATTGAGCTAAAACCTAGTGCAGTACCAATTTCCAAGACTCCGTATCGGATGACAGTGCCAGAACTTTGTGAGTTGTAAATGCAGTTGAAAGAGTTACTGGACTTAGGGCTAATAAGGCCAAGTGTCTCACCTTGGGGTGCACCAGTAATTTTTGTAAAGAAGAAGGATGGATCCTCACGACTGTGTATAGATTATAGGGACTTGAACCGTGCTACAATGAAAAATAGGTACCCGATGCCACGAATAGATGACCTCTTTGATTAGATGAAAGGAGCAGCGGTATTCTCAAAGATTGATTTGCAATCGAGGTATCATCAGTTAAGGATTAAGGAAGGCGATATCCCAAAAACTACCTTTCGAACTCGGTTTGGACATTACAAGTTTGTCGTAGTACCTTTCGGATTGACCAATGCACCAGCAGTATTCATGAGCCTCATGAACGATGTATTCTGGAAGTACTTAGACAATTTTGTACAAGTCTTTCTAGATGACATACTCGTCTATTCCAAGAATGAAAGAGAACATGAGGAACACTTATGAGTAGTGTTGTTTTTCCTTAGAGAGAACAAATTATATGGGAAGTTTTCAAAGTGTTCCTTCTTCCAGAAAGAGATTCATTATTTAGGTCATATCATTTCCGGAAAAGGAATCTTTGTGGACCCAGAAAAGGTAAAGGCCATTATGGAGTGGCTAGTGCCAAAAAATTCTCATGAGGTGAGAAGCTTCATGGGGCTAGCAGGTTATTATCGGAGATTTGTGGAGGGATTCTCCAAAATAGAAAAACCCATCACCACTTTGTAGTGCAAGGGGGTCAGGTATGAATGGACTGAAGAATGTGATAGTGCATTCATTGAGCTTAAGAGGTTACTAACTAGTTCGCCAATTCTACGAGTGTCGGATATGGAAAACAACTTCACAGTCTGCACGAATGCCTCGAAGCAAAGGTTGGGGGCCATGCTAATTCAGGATGGAGGAGTGATAGCTTATGCATCAAGGAATTTGAAGAAACACGAAGAGATTTATGCTACTCATGATTTAGAGTTGTCAGCGGTAATGCTAGCTCTGAAACTTTGGAGGCACTATCTTGTGGGGTGAAACTTTGAGCTCAAAACGGACCATCAAAGTTTAAAACATCTCTTCACTCAAAGGGATCTGAATGCTACGCAAAGGCAATGGAGTGAGTTTATCAGTGAGTACAATTTTGGTATTTCATACATCAAAGGAAAGGAAAATGTGGTCACAGATGCCTTGAGTAGGAGGCCAGGTGTGTTCTCCTTGGTACCCTTAAAGGTCAACCTGAGGGAAGATGTGTTGATGCAACTCCAAGGAGATAGTTGGTATTTAAAGGTTACTTCAAACCTCCTGAGTGGGAGGCAATTAAATCCAAAGTACGCAGGATATAGTTTGGAAGCAAATGGACTATTGAGATATCAGGGAAGGATGTACATCCCTGAAATTGGGGATATTCGAAGCATCATACTAAAGGAATCCCATAGAGCACTTTATTGTGCGCATCCGGATGTGAAGAAGATGTATGTAGACATGAGGAAGCTCTTCTTCTAGGTAGGCATGAAGCACAATGTAGTCCATTTCGTCACCAAATGCCTAGAGTGTCAACAAGTGAAAGTCGACCACCATCACCTGGCAAGCCTCCTACAACCACATGATGTTCCTATGTCCAAGTGGGAAGTCATCTCTATGGATTTTGTTGTGGGGTTGTCACTCACATCTCATAGACACAATGCCATTCTTGTGATAGTTGATAAGTTAACCAAGAGTGCTAATTTTTTTCCGGTTAGAGACACTTACGATGTCACTGATGTGGAACATGTGTTTGTAAGTGAGGTTATTCGTTTGCACAGGATACCTAAGAAGATCATTTCAGATAGGGACTCCAAATTCACTTCTAGGTTTTGGACAAGTTTGCAGTCAGCGTTGGGGACTCAGTTGAACTTAAGCACAACTTATCATCCTAAAACAGATGGGAAAACTGAGAGAGTAAGTCAAGTCATGGAAGACATGATTAGAATGTATGTCATGGATAATAAAACCTAGTGGGAGAAGTACCTACCTTTGGTAGAGTTTGCCTACAATAACAACTTTCATAGCTCCATCGGAATGCCACCCTACGAAGCTTTGTATGGAAGGCCATGCAAAATGTCATTGAGTTGGGATAGATTAGAATATTGAGTAACAGTTGGGCCAGAATTGATTCAAGAGATGGAGGAACATGTGATTCAGATTAGGCAGAGACTAAAGGAAGCACAGGATAGGCAGAAAAGTTATATGGATGCACACAAGACCGACTGAAGTTATGAAGTGGGAGACCAGGTTTTCATTCGTATCAGGCCTAATAAGAGTACCATATAGTTTGAGAAGGGGACAAAGTTGTCACCTCGATTTATAGGACCGTTCAGAATCCAAGATAAAATTGGACCCATTACCTATCGTCTCGTACTGCCACTCCACTTGCATAAAACTCATAATGTTTTTCATGTATCTGTTTTACGTCATTATGTTGTGGATGAACCACATAAACTAAATTGGAAAGAATTGCAGGTATCGAACGTGGGAACCCTCATAGTAGAACCATTACGCATATTGGACCATAGAGTCCGACAGCTCAGGAATTGTCTGGTAGACCAAGTTAAGGTCCAATGGGACAAGTATAGTCTAGGATCTACTACTTGGGAAGATGTCGAGACATTATGACGAGACTATCCCTCACTTTTTTTGACCACCTCAAGAATATGTTTTTCAAAGGTTGGGTGTATGTAACACCACCTTTTGACTTAGACAACCAGGATTACCTGAGGCCTACATATATTATTTTCTATTCATAGTGAAAGTATTAAATGATACACTTAAACTTTTAAGACGTATGAACCTTTATGAATGTTTAAATATATTCAGATAATGATGGATATGATGCGATATATTGTGAGAATGTAAATTTTATGAATGTTTAAATGTTATTGATGATGATGGATATAATGTAATCTACTATATGAATGTAAATTTTATGAATGTTTAAATTTTATTGATGATGATGTATATGATGTGACATATTGTGTGAATGTGAATCCTATGAAGGTTTAAATACTATTAGAATGATGTTGGATAAGATGCAATCTATTTGGTAAATGATAATTTTATGAATGGGTGTCAAAATTGAATGATGGGATATTATGAGATATATTTCTAACTTGAAAACTTTGATGTTAAGTTGTTGGTACATGGATACCGAATTGAAATGATGATTGTATGCAATTACATGATGATAATACATAGAAATGTATGAGTTTGTGTTACACACTAATCTGCAGGTCATGGGCTATGAAATAGCCAAGGGATAATAATGATGAAAGTCAATGTCATGACCACTAGCCGAGAAACATTATGGTATGAATATTTGTATGTGAAATTATATTGGTTTGGATGCATTGCTATGATATGTGGACCAGTGTAGGATTTTAGGTGATGAGACTGCCCAAAACCGAATAAACGATGACAAAACACCCAGCAACACAGTGCCACTATATATTCCAATGTAGGGTGTGGACCCTAGTTATGATTAGGACGGGTGGAGGCATTTCCACCGTGTATCCTCCAAAACCTGAAGTCATGGGAGGATGATGTTAGCTTACGCTCCCCTAGACGTGTGATGATGACTGTCAGTTGCCTGTTGGGGAAGCTTGGTTAAGATAGTGACACTTCTGCTTACGGGTTCTATTTGGAGTTAGGTCAATATAGTTGACGCTCCAAGATAGTCCAGCAGAGGAAGGATAGGAATGGAGATGGAAGTAAGTTAGGGAGGAAGGATGAGTAGAAATAGTTGAGAAAG
>ML777779.1:389752-420459 GCA_009831015.1 Picea engelmannii
GAAGGATAGGAATGGAGATGGAAGTAAGTTAGGGAGGAAGGATGAGTAGAAATAGTTGAGAAAGTATGGAGATTTGTCTTATGGTGGAATTTATTGTTTTTCCCTTCTAAAAAGAAATGTGTATATATGAATATTCATAATTATGTAACTAAACCAAAGTTGTCTAAATAAAATTGTTGAACTAGATAATTGTAATTAAAGAATTTCGCAAACATTTAATTGGTTTATTGTCTTTTATAAAAGAATAGTCTTGTTGATTGGATTGGATGCATACATAAAATACAATAAGGGTGATAGTTATTGATTATTAGTACATGCATGAGACTTGTATGTACTAGCTACACATGCATTTCTTGTACATGTACACTGGTATGTATAAGTTTCCTTGGCTTACTTACTAATAGTGTCGGTTAATTGTCATGAATGTGTGAACCATGTTTCTTTTCCTTTGTATCGTGAGATACCTTAACTTCGGGATGAAGTTTCCAAAAGGGTGGGTGTATGTAACAACCCTGGTTAAATAAATGCATAGGAATTATTAAGTAAAATTAATTAGATAATTAATTATCCTAATATGGTTTTAGTTAAACAATGATTAGTATTAATAATATTAATTATTTATTTATTTATAAATTAATTGTTTATATCTTTTGATTGATTAATTAATTAATTAATTGATTACATATCACATTCAATGACATGGGTAATAAATTAAGGGGCTTAATAAATTTAATTTAATCCTTTTGAAACTTACGTATGACAGGACGGGATAAGGTAATAAAGGAGGGGATAAGATAATAAAGGAGGGGATAAGGTTATTAATGGAGGGGAGGACAGTCGATGAAAGGGAAGATATGACAGGGAAGAGTCCTACGGGATCGGATTATCATTTTGGAGGGAGGAAGCATTTTGGAGGGGGGACTGGATTTCTGTTTGGCATATTTTTCTGGTGTGGGGAGTTTGATATTTGGAGCTTTTGTGAATCATTGCAGGGGGCACCGGGTTGCTAGGGGTTTTGGGCACGGGGTCCAGGATTCCTTACGATATCCTGGAGCTAGGGAGCTGGACAGGCTGCTCCTAGCTGGCTGGGTGGTTAGTCGGTTTGGGCAGGGTTTGGTCAAGCAACAGGCTAGGCAAGGAAGCAGAGAGGACAACCATATCAGCGGGAGTTAGCATCAGAAAGAGGTATTTTATTTATGAATTTGTTGAGTTATGCGATGATTATGTAAGTTATTTTCATGCTGTAAATAAAATTTAAATTCTGCTGAATATTATATGCTTATATGATGGTTAATGAATTACTTATGCAATGACAAAGGAGTTTCATGTTTAATTGTATGAATTTTTGGGTTTAATTAAGTTAGGTCACTACATTAAAGGAATTGATGACCCCAATGAAGCTTGGGAAACGATTGAATCTATGTTTGGTAAACTCAATATTATTCAAGCACAAAAGTTAGAAAATCAAGTACTGACCTTAAGTCCAAGTGATTTTTCTTGCCTTGGACAATATATATCTAAGTTTAAAACACTCATAATTTTATGTGAGGAATGTGAGATAGACATGGAGGAAGAGTTTTTCATCTATCTTATTCTCTCTAAGCTAGGTATTGTGTATTATGTGTTTGTATCTACCTTTTATGCCATGAGAGAGGCTGTAGGGAAATATTATCAAAAAACCACTCTTGAGTCCTTTTGTTCTTCTTTAATTAGAGAGGGAGATAATCTTATGCAACTTGGAGTGATCAACACTGCATGTACCTCCAACAAAGCCTTAGTTTCCCAACAGAAAGATAAACCCAAGTATCCCAAGAAGCAACATCCTCTCTATAACAAAAAGCAACATAAGGGTCCCAAACCCACACAGACAAATTCAACACCTAATGGTGACAAAGAAGCAAAATATAAAAAATAAGAAGACTGACATAGATTGCAACTTTTGTGATAAATATGGTCATGATGAGTCCAAATGTTTCAAGAATATGGCAGCTTTAGAAGCAACGATGAATAAGCACAACATCAGCATTGATTCTACTTATTATTCTTCTTCTCATAGACATGCACTCTCCACTTCTGGTTTCTCCTTCAATACAACTTCTACTTCTTCTTGTTTTGATGAGTGGCTTATTGATTATGGAGCATCTTATCATATGGCTAAGGATAAAGACATATTTTCTGCTCTAAATGAATGTAACACCAAGAAAATATTTTTTGGTGATGATAGATCTCTTAGTGTTGTAGGATCTGGAACAATTCAAGTAGATAATGGTCATTTCAATGATGTATTATGTGTTCCAAGTCTTTCTTGTAACCTTCTATTAGTATATGAAATCACTCATTCAAGTGAAGGTAAAACCGTAAAGTTTTCACCTCACCAAGTTGTAATCAAGGATCTAAAATATCCTAAGCATGTTCTTGCAACTAGAATTGTTGATGATATTATCAGGTTGTACAAGTTTGACAACTTTGGGTCATCATCATTTTCATCAGTTTTTGTTTCTCATAGCGATGACTTGAGAAAACTTTGGCATGAGCGGTTTGGCCATCTAAACTATCACTCATTGCAGAAACTATGTAATCAATAGATGGTGATTGGTCTTCCTCCTATTTCATGCAGAGATAGTGTTTGTGTCAATTGTATTCTCAGCAAACATCACCGGGACAGTTTAGAAAAATGTGCCTCTTGGCATGCCTCGGGCCCTTTGCAACTTGTTCACAGTGATTTGTGTGGTCCAGTTTCTTCTCCTTCTTTTTTTGGGTGTAATTATTTCTTAACTTTCATTGATGATTTTTCCATACGTACTTGGGTTTACATATTAAAACTTAAGAGCGAATTTTTTGACAAGTTTTGACCTACAAGGCCCTTGTAGAAAAGAAATATGGACATCAAATTCAAAAGTTAAGAACATATAATGGAGGAAAATATGTTAACAATAATTTTACAAGTTACTGCACTACATAGAGCATCCAAATGCAACACACTATTCCATATACACCACAACAAAATGGTGTTGCTAAGAGAAAGAACCGCACATTAAAAGAAATGGCTAATTGTATGATCCAATCTAAGGGATTAAGTTTAAAGTATTGGGCGGAACAAATCAACTATGCAAATTACATAGTCAACCACACTCCCACAAAGGATCTTAAAAATATAACACCAGAAGAATCTTGGACTAAAATTAAACCAGATGTAAGTCACTTCTGTGTATTTGGCAGTATAGCATGGGCTCACATTCCTGATGAGAAAAGGAAAGCATTGCAGCCTAAAAGTGAGAAGTGTATATTTGTTGGTTATTCTAAAGAAATCAAAGGTTATAGACTTCTTCAAAAACATTTTAATTAAATTATTATTATTATTATTATAGGAGACGTTAAATTTGATGAAAATCTCTTGGACTGCGAGCCTAATTCAAAGATTGTACCTTATTCGGCCTATGAGCCATCTTTGGTGTTTGTTCCTTCTTCTGTTCCTATTCTGGTTTCTTCTTTAGATGATGATAGTGAAGATGACAATCCACCTCCACCTTATCAACTTCCTCCACATGAGTCCTTTGAACCTAAACCAACACCAGTTCCACCGCTTCCTAGATGGGTCCATTCAACATGATAAGCAGCTGGTGGTCTTGTTAGTGATCCTTCATATTAACGTCGAACACATTCATAGTTCCAATGAGCCTCTTCTCTTTTGGATCAAGTTTTAGAGACTCATGATCCAGAGACATTTGCAGAAGCTTCAGGTCATCCAGATTGGGATACAATAATGAATGAAAAGTATCGTTCTTTAATGGCAAACAATACTTGGGATCTTGTACCTCTTCCAAAAGGAAGAAAAATTGTGAGATGTAAATGGGTCTACAGGACTAAGTATGCATCATATGGAAGTGTTGAAAGACACAAGACTCAGTTAGTTGCCAATGGATTTTCCCAAGTTGAAGGAATTGACTATAATGAAACCTTTGCCCCTGTAGCCAAAATGAATTCCATCCTCCTTGTTCTTTCCCTTGCTACCTCACATAAATGGGAGGTCCATCAGATGGATGTTAAATCCGCCTTCCCGCATGGAGATTTGTGAGAATAAATTTACATGGAAAAACCTCCTAGATATGTCCAGAATGACTCTAGCCTTGTTTTTCTCCTTAAGAAATCTCTTTATGGTCTTAAGCAAGCTCCCCGATCTTGGTATGAAAAAATGGACAACTTTCTTATTGACACCAGATTCTCTAGATGTCAGTTTGATCCTAATGTCTATACCAAGAAAGTAGGAATCCATCTCATAATCTTTGTCCTTTATGTTGATGACCTTATCCTTACTGGTAGTGACTCAAAAAATTTAAACCATGTGAACACCAACCTTAAAAAATAATTTGAAATGACAGTGAATGCAAGTTAGGAAGCCTTGTGGCTTCGACATATCCTTTCAGAGTTTGTATTCGAGAAGCAGAATCCGACCAACCTTTGGTGCGAAAATTAGAGAGCCATCAAGCTCGCCACATACCCAGTTCAACATCAGTGAAACACACACATAGAGCTACACAGTCACTTCATCAAAAAGCTCATTCATGATCAAGTTAATGAAGTGCTCTTTTTCCCTACAGAAGATCAAGTTGCGGACATTTTCACAAAGTCTCTTACAGAAGTGATTTTTTCCAAACTTGATCTATGTTAGGAGTTTAGGAAGTTGTCATTAAGGGGGGATAGGCTCTAATTCCTCCTTCCCTCTCCTATTGTGTCAACATTGTAAATCATTCAATCCTATCCCAAGTTGTTCTTAAGGGGGGATGTTAGGATATTTAGACACTTAGGAGTTAGTTAAGATCTACTTGGTCTAATGTGTCCTTAGGTAAAAGTGTGATTCTTAGTGTGTTTCTTTAGTATGCATTAGTAGGCATTTGTAGTTAGGAAATCCAATGGTAACGATATGTTCCCGACATAGAGTGATCTGACAGTTCATACTATCCTCGATCTTAACATCCATTGATTTGTGGCTTAACACCCGATTGGTTCATGATCTCTATTTAAATAGCATGGAGGGTCATTTGTTGATGGTCGATTGTGATAAACTCTCTTGTAAAATCTCTATGTAATATTTTTCTTTTGCATTAATAAACTTCTCCAAGTGGTCGCGTTGGCTAGCGCCATGGATGTTTCCCCGTAGGGGTTTTACCATGTGAAAACATCTGTGTGTTTATATTTGATATAGTTTTTTGGGTGGTTATTGAAGGTGTTCATCCTCTGTTGGAACACCTGTGTTGTCTAAAACATCCTCCATGGTCTATCCTTCTTTCTCACAAAAATAATTGGTGCACCCCACAATGAAACACTTGGATGTATGAGTCCCTAGTCCAACAACTCCTTTAATTGCATTTTCAACTCTTGAAATTTCATTGTCGACATCCAATATGGAGTTCTTGCAATTGGTTCGGTTCCAAGTTTCAAATCTATGGTAAACTCTAATTCTCTTTCTAGCATAAAACCGAGTAATTCTTTAGGAAAGACATCGACAAACTCCGATACTACAGGAATTTTTTCCAACCCTTCCAAATCTCCATTTTCATTTATCACTAACATGGAGTATAACTTATACCCCTTGTGCATACTTTTTTGTAATTGCAAGGAAGAAATAAACCTCAATGCAACCCCCTAGTGTGTTCCTATAATCACTCTACTTTGTCTGAAATCATCCGTCAAACTTAATTGTTTCATCTTATAGTTAAGTATCACATCATGTGATTCCATCCAGTCCATGCATATCACTATGTCATAATATCCTAATATCATGACGTATAGGTTGGCCTTTGTTACAAAATCACCCAAGTTAATGCTACAGTCCATAACCTTTCCTCCAACTTTATGTTTGGCACCTGATGCCATTTCTACGTATCTGAACTCGTCCTGCTAGAATTCATTTAGCTTCATTATCTTAAGAGTTGCACTAGAAATAAATCACTCTGTAGGACCTGGATCTATCAAAATAATAAAATTTTGATTGGTGATTGTACCTGACATATCGAGCAGAGTGCATTGGCACTCGTCCTGACAGTTGTTCATCGTTGTATGTATCATTTGGGCCTTTCCCAAATATCCAACTGTAGTGAGTCCAAATAATCTGACCGCTCTGGCCTTCTCAATTGGAAAACACTGTTGGAAATGTGGCTCTCCACATGCCCAACATCCATTTTCAATCTAGTGCTCTTGGTCCCCGAAGTAGAAGTTCTTGGCCTAATAGTCTGTGATCTTGATTTTTTCTGTTGAACAAGCCAAAATTGTTCTTGTTTCTATGGACGATGTTGTTGTTGTTGTTGTGGTGGTGATCTGTAAGGAGTCCTCTTTTGAGGATTTTGTCATCTCGGTGTTCAGAACATAGGTCCCTTAGGAATATCTTGATGCCTAGAAGTCTGTCTATCAGGTGTCTGATGATGATGTGCTTCTGGTGTCACATGTCTACTCTGTCTAGAAGGAATCCTTCCCTAACCTCCATTGTTCATCTCTTCCTCAGCTATGAGGGCATTCTAAACCTCATCGTGCAACTTCTGGTGCATCAGGATCCTCACCTTTGCACGAATGTTGAATTTAAGTCCAAACATAAACTTGTTGACCATTAACTTCTCTGTGTTCATATGTGGAGAATACCTAAGTAGCTCCATGAACCTGGCCTCATACTCTGGTACCATATGACTAACCTATTGTAAGGTTTTGAATTCATTAAGTTGGTTCTCAATGAATTCATCATACAATTACCTCTCTCGGAATCATTCCTCGAACAATTCCCATGACACATATTCATTATCCATGTTTAGTTGAGGTAGGAGTGTCTTCCACAAGATTAGAGAACTCCATTTAAGTTGAAAGACCGCCATGCATAATTTCATGTTGGAGGTGTAATCATGAAGTGCGAAGCACATCACGATGTTCTCCAACCATGCCTCGACGGCAAAGTCCTCTGTGGCACCCCAGAACTCAAGAAAATTCACCTTATCGGCTTCTTTGTGTATGCTACTACTACATGATGCAGTGTGTTGTGAACCCTCATTAGGAACATATGTTCTTCCCTCATCTCAATCAAGATGGTTGATCAATGCCTCTGACATCCTCTGCAAGGATCTCATCATACCTACCACATCTCCCACAACAACCTTCTCCTGTTTAATGGTCTTCTCATCTCCCTAAGGGTTTGATCCATCTAGCATGGATACAACCGAAGGAGGCATACCTCTTCCTCCTACACCACTACGTCTTCTTCCCCTCCGTCCTCTAACCATGATTTCCTGCATGGACAATTTCAAATATATTAGTGATACATATTTAATGATTTATTTAACATAGTGGAAGGCGTAATGGGTCCCTTGTCGCAAGGATGAACCCACTCTAATACCATATGTAACACTTTTTTTAAGTTATACAATTTCAAACATGGCCATTACATAAACTTGTAATCTTGATAATAAGGGCCTCAAGTAATTAAATCAATTTTAAATAATAATTCAATTTACACAAAGTCATCTTCAATACGGTAGATATTTATTTATTCATAACCTTTAATAAGTCCTTTCTTGTTTTTAATCAGAACCTCATTGCCAAAGGTAATTTTTATCTCCAAGAGCGTATGAGAAGTTCCTAACCACATTTTATAAATTCCTTCCTTGATTTATTAGAAATTTGTTTTAAATTTTCGATGCTAGTTAATAAAGGTAGCATACGGGTTAATTTGCACATCAATCAAGAATATGAATATATTTGTTTGTTAAACTTGAAATAATATTTTCATCCTTTAATAAATATGAATTTCTTTTAAGAATTAGGGTCATGCTATTTTATTCTTGATTTCTTCTTTAACAAATAAATATTATAATAACTTATTCATTGCAAACTAAGAATTTAGGAACCAAAAATGAAGTCACTAATAAATTATAATGCAAAACATTTAATTAAAAATCCTCATTTTTATCTATATTGAAATAATAGTTAGTGGTCCTAACTAATGGCTAACCCCAAACCTCTAGAACACAATTTTGTAGATACTACTGCAAGAGAAGTACTAAAATCTCTATACAAAACTAATCCATGCTATGACAATACCCATGGTTTGTAATTAATGGAAGTGGTAGACCGAGTAGATTTATTTTAAATTCCTAAAGCATCAAAGAGAATGTCATGATATGATACTTCACTAGATTTCACTTGTCTTGCACTCAAGGATTACATCATTCCATGTAACTAGTGTTAGGGATTTCTTTGATACCTTTCTTAAAGTTCATAACAAATCTTGGATGGCGAAATTAAGTGTAAATTTTTTTATTTTTAACGATCAGTGGCATTCTAAAATTCATATTCCAAGTAATTATTAATTAATTCTATTAATGGAGTGTAACCCTTTAATAAACATGGCACCATTTACCATCCAATAAAGGAAATCGAATCCAACCACCAAATTAAGTGATGAGAAGGATGGTGCGAAATTTTAACGATGAGGAAGTAAAAGTGAGAGGTGTTACACATTATTTTTGTCACCCATATGATCATTAATGATGTAAGCATATCCTTTGTCTTTATAAGGATCAGTGGCCCAAATTCCTGAAGAAAGAAGGGAGAAGAACTTTTCTTGAGAGAAGAAGTTGTCTTTTCCTTTGTAAAAACCCTATTAAGGAGGATCGTCGCACCCTACCTAATGTTGGGGTTGCGACGATCCCATATCATCACTTGTTGTACTTAACTTGGCCTGTGACGTCATCACACTCTTCTCAGTTATAGGGGTACGATGATTTTCATACATGGGAAAAATGAGCATATTCTCGATGCTTCTAGAAGGAGAAGCTTCTCTGGTGAGGTGGCCTCCAATTGGTTTGGATCTTACTCGCTTTTCTGATTTAGTGGGATCATCCTAAAATCCTCACCTTATCCTCTCCATATTATAAAAGAATCGAATCTCTCATGGTGAAATTTAGTTGTTTTTGGAGCTTGGGAAATTTATCTTGGATTGAGTTGGCAAGAGTTGGAAAGTTCTTGAGTTTTGGAGCTTGTATGTTGGCTTTGATCTTTGCCTTGTCAATATATATTGTTGATCTTAGAATCTATGGAGAATAAGTGTGTGGGAATCAAGGGACGGTTGGAAGGGACCTTACAACATCAAGGCAATGGTTGTATTCTCCTTTTCATATTTTTAATACAGTAATATATTTATTTCCCATAAAATTGGTCTTATTTTATTTTATGATTCCTTGATCACATACATAGGTTTTATTGAGTTGTTGATTTCACTTTGTTGGCTTGTGTATTTTTATAGGATCAACATCCCATAAGACTTGGAATGGAATGAGGATGACACTAGCGAAGACAAACGATATTTAAAAAGTATGTCATTTATCTCTTGTTAGTTAGTATACTTGATAATTAAAACTTAGGGAAAGTTTTATATTATGTCTTGTTTTGTTCTAGTTTCGGGGTGAAACTAGGGAGATTTGTTCGTGTCCGCACTTACTGATTTGTCCGATAAAAAAAATGGCGACCATACTAGGGAACAAATTTTTTTCCTAGTTTTTCTTTCTTTCTTTATTTGATTGCATGGGTTCTATTTTCTGAGTCACTAGGAGATCCAGTTTGATTCTCTCACTATTAAACTTCACTGGAAAAACTTTCTTTCTTTTATTTTTTCCATTTTTCCTTTGATCATCGCACCCTACCTTGAGAGACAAAATAGTGATCTAGGATCACCATACCCTTCCTTTTGACATAGTGTGGTGGCGTCACACTGTATTTGTTCTCTAGCCTACGATGATCAAGGATTGTCGTGCTGTGTTAGTCTACAGGCTGCAATGATTGTGAAAAAAAATGATTTTTGATGGTTTTTCTTGCCCAGATATTAGATATGGTTTTAGGGTGATTTGTTGGGTCTAATTACAGTCTGCTTGATAGCTTTGAATCTTCTTTTAGCTATGTTTGAAACAAAAAAAAATATTTCTTTCTTTTCATTAGATTGGGGGCATCTTTGCATTTGAAGTAGTGAAATTGCATGGTTTTTGGCATTTTTGGTCTTACTTTTCATTAGATGGGCGGCCCAAGAATCGTGTTTTGGTGTACAACCTATTTGGTTCATTTCTTGAAGATCTTGATATTAATGAGTTTAATAAAATTTTGGGACATTGTGCATCTGGGAATGATAAACATTTTCGCCTTCTCGCAATGTAGCTTTCATCAAAGTGAAATATTTGCATTATCATTTCTTTTCATTGTTTAGAGTTGATCAAAACATCATTTAGTCCACGTTGTTTTCCTATTGAGTAAACAACAACCTTAAAATAAAGAACTTATAAAAATTAATTAGACATTTTTATATTTTCTGGTAGCAAACGTACATTAGATTAGTTGTAAGGATTTGGAATAGGTGTGAAAGATAACTTTCCAAAGATGAAAATAAACATAGAATCTTGCAATAGGGAGCAGTGAAATCCACTTGCTACATTTTGTCCCGGTAAGCCCATCTAACACAAGGGTCAATCATGAGGTCACATTAGGACTAACAGAGTTACTCACCCTGCTTTGTTAGTCTTAGTGTAGAGATTGTGCATATTATTGGGGGTCACTTGAGAAGAAAATCCTGTGGGGACCTTCTCGAGTTGATTTTGGGCTTAGATACCCTACATTTGCACATGGATCAGACTGTCGACTATTTAGCCAAGAATCATTGTCATAATTAGTAACCTTAGTGGCCTATCTCTTTAGGGTCTTTACATGAGGTGACTGTGGAGGGGCAAGTCTTCACGGTACCTAGAATCGATGTTGGCCAAACTCACTCAGGCTCCTTGGAGGGTATACCCATGATTATGTGTGGGAGCTTGCACTAGGGTGTAATTCCATTAAGTAGGTCATCAACATAAGTTTTTCACCTGCTCTATCTCAACCCTTTCTTACATTGTTCCCACGATGTTGGATTTCATCACCAACTAGTGTGTTCATTATAAGAAGGTTTTGTTTGCTTGTTTTCTTCCTAGATTTTTAGCGCGTGTTGTTTGTTTTCCCTAGAAGACTCTAGGTTGGAGTTGTGTTTAATAGCGTTAGTTCTCGGGACGACCAATGAAGGAACCCCTTTTCCAAGGGAACCTATTTTTTTTCCTTCTTACAGAAACATTGGTTCTCCTTACATCGCTACTTTGAGCCTTCTAGGTATCACAATTGGATTATCGGTATGGTTGTTTTCCACTTAGGTAATCCTAAATGCATCTAGTGCTTCAGTTGTAAGAAATTCCCCCCAAGAACACCAATCTCATGTTTATACTTCGCCTTCTTCACTAGTAAGATGTTCTTCACCTTCTCCACTTACAAGGTCTTCTTCTGTTTCATCATCTTTGTTGAGTGAAATCTCTGAAGCTAGTAACTCGGTGGATAAGAAGAAGAAGAAAAATAAGAAAGGGTACAAACTTCCAACCACTATCAGACATGTTGAAAAGAAACCAGTTACTATTAATCGTGTTGGGAGTGTTGATGATCCCAAGATCACCCAAACAACCCATAAGCCCAAGTACCCTTGCAGGCTTTGTAAGGGTAGCCATGTTCCTCAGGATTTCCCTGGTCTATCCAAGGTTATAGAAGCATGGTCTACACACCCTTTCTAGCCAGTGTCGTCAGCCTCTAAACAACATGTTGATGACCTCCTGTCAACTAGTCAAGATATTGTTGGGAAGAAGAAAAGTAGAGTTAAGTTACCATGCATGTTATGCAGAGGGATTCATCAAACTCACATTTTCCCTCATATGGATTAAGCCTCGAAATTATTGGAAGATGTGATAGTTTCCCAACCTCAACTTCCAGCTGCTTATCGAAATCTTACTCTCGACCCACATTTAGTTGATGGAATGATCAATATGGAACCTTCGTCGGTTAGTCCAGTTGAACAGGTAGTCAATTTGGTCATGTCCTTAGTTGAACCAATTGACAAAGTGGTCAATTCGATCCCATCCTCGGTCGATCCCACTCTCCCATTACAGAGTGCAACCCAAGTAGTCAATCCATTTACACCCGTTGACTCCATTCTCCCCTTGGAGAATGCAACCCAAGTGATTGATCGAATCCCGTCATTGGTCTATCCTATTCTCCCACTAGAGAGTAAACCCGATACTTCCCACTTTTTTCTTGTTGATACAGAATCTACCGTGTTGGGGGGTATTTCTCCTTCTTCCGTGGAACCCCCTCCAAGTAATGAGGCCATCCTTTTTTATTGGGATGCACTACCTGGACCTTGTCTTCCCTCTCACATTACTTTTAATATTACAATACAAGTTTGTGGTCGAGGCGTTCCTCAGACCCTGATAGATGAAGGTGCATCCATTAGTATTTTTTCCTCTATTTCTTGGCAATCTTTGGGTTATCCTCAGCTTGTACCAGTTATGAAAAATATGTTATCTTTCAACAGAAGAACCATCCACCCTTTAGGATTACTTATTCAGTTTCCTAACTTTGGGAGGGAAAACTGTCTTTATTGATGTTATGGTAGTCCAAGACCCCTTGGATTTTGATTTTCTCCTTGGGAGAGATTATGTCTATGCCATGAAAACTATCATGTCCACTCTTTTTCGTGTGATCTATTTCCCTCATGATGGAAGAATTGTGACTATTGAAAAAATTTCATTCGGTGGTCCTGACTTGAACATCAACTCGATGACCTCCCTAAATGGTTCTTATATGAAGATGGTATTGCCCCTGCCATAGGTCAGTTATGTGGCGTTGTATCCCATGCTTTCAATTGCTAATGCAGATGAGCCTCTCTTTGTAAGATCAGTCTCTTATGACTTGGATCCAGTAGTTGACATGGTGATATCTTCGATAGGGATTTTGGAGCCTGATATCCTTACCCCTGTCATGACCCTCGAAATATGTTCCTTCTAGAGTGTGCTTCTTCCATCAAGTGAAGATCTATTGGAAGCCATGACCGAGTTTTGTCCCTTGACATGGTGTCCTTCCAAAGCGTTGTACTCTTGGAAGCCATGATCAAGAAGTTGTGCATGGTTTTCTGATTTCAAGCTCATTAAAAAATGAAACCAACTGTGAGCATGATTTTCTGATTTCAAGCTCATTAAAAAATGAAACCAGCTTCGAGCATAGTTTTCTGATTTCAAGCTCATTAAAAAATGAAACCAACTGTGAGGATATGTTTTGTGTCTTTGCAGAAACCTCATTAAAAAATAAAAAAAGGTTACAAGCATATTTCTTCTCTTGTGTCAAGATCGTTAAAAATGAAACAAAGTTCTAGCGATTGAACCTAGATTCTCGAGCATAGTTTTTCTTATTTGTAGAAAGCTCGTTAAAAAATGAAATAGATTTTCCCCCCTCTCTGTTTGATTCAAGTCCTTCATCTAGTATTTGAAGCTTCACTTCATTCTCCTTTGAAGTTGGAGGAAATGAAGATTGGGGGGGATTTTCTTTCAACCTTTGGACTTCATGTTGAAGTTAAAGCCGCTAGTTTCTTAAGTTGGGGGCTAAGTACCAGCCATCCCTATGTTATTTGTTGGGAAGTCCAAGCATAGTTTTTTGTTTCAATCTTGTCTAAAAATGAAACCATCTACCGCAAGAATAGTTTAATCTTGTGTAAAAATGAAACCAGGTCCAAGCATATTTTTGTTTAGTTTTTAAGATTGTGTAAAAATAAAATCTATCCCAAACATAGTTTTGTTTTGTTTTAGGCTTGCATAAAAGTGAAAACACTCCCAAGATTAGTATTTGTTCTTTATTGTGCTCGTAAATCAATATAAATGTAACCGAGTATACATTTATCACTTTTTCAGACTCGTAAAGGTTACACAAAAAAGAAACCCCCTAGAGTTCCCTTTAAGCTCTTTTCAGACTCTCTAAACATGAAAATATTGTCGAGCGATCTTGTTATTTTCACGCTCATTAAAGTATTTGAAGAAAACATATGTTGAGTGGTATTTTATATCTTTTTCGGTATCATCGGTTTACTTTACGAAAAAGGACATTTTGGAGTTTCCTTTAAGTGTTTTTCAGACTCTCTAAACATGAAAAACCCGAGTTTTCTTTCCTTAGACTCATTAAACACGCATAGAAAGACCCATATGGGATCGAACCACTCCTTCTTAGGGTTCATTAAACATACTCCAAGGGACTCATCCGAAGGATGAGCTTACATCTACAAGCATATGTTATACTACTCAAGCTTGTGCAACAATAAAGAGGTACTCGCCAGAAATGGTGGGGGGAAAATTTAGAGAGAAATGTATCGAAACCTATATTCTATGGAAGAGTCGCTTTTGAACATGACACCCTTTCATTCGCTTTGTGCCTAGGTTGGAAAATCGATTTATCTCTTGATCATACCCCTTTCTAAGATTACAAATTTTTCTGTGATCGTTATTGTTAAGTCTATGTTTCCAAGACAGTCGTTGTGTTGTCAATATGTTCAAAGAGAATTTCAACCCGAAAATCCTTCTATTGCGTCAGCAATTTCTACAGTCCTTAATATTTATATTGCATTGGCCATCCCTGACTAGGTCCTGAGTCACTACTTACTCTGATCTACTTCAAATATTGTAACTCGTTTTGTGTCATTGATGAACGATACATCAATTCCCTCCTATGACGAGTCTTTTCCTGTCGACGACAACTCATTATCAAGGAATTAGACTTAGAAACTATTCGGTACCCTGGAACTTGCATGCCTCAATGGCAGATTTCCTCACTTTTGATAGTGGATTTTCATTATTGACCATGATCGGAAGATTCTACCGAGTGTTCGAGTTCAACTCATAAATTCACACCCATTGGATTGTACTAGTGTACCTTGGGAGTCATTGACATTAATGATTATTTCCCTTACACTTGTTAATGGTATTCACTAATGACAGTAATCAGGTGGTTTCTACCATGTTCAACTTCAACACATGTATTCTCATGGTTACATTCATACTATAGAGTGATGGAGATGAAGACCCTGGATATTTTATGATAGATTCAGGCTGTGTTGGAGTATATCCAGATTGTACTATTGCATAGATCCACAGTGTATGCCTCGTGGCTATGTCCAGATTTGAGTCTTTAATGCATAGATCCACAATGTATTTTTGGTGGGTATGTTTAGATTTCAGTCATAATGGCATGGATCCATAGTGTATGTTTGGCGGCCATGACCTATCTTACTTGAAATGGATCTTTTCATGTCGAAATTTATGCTTTGATTCATTTGTATTCTAAGTATGGAAATTCCTACTTCAATGATGATGTATTATTGTACTGTATTTCCTTGTTTGTTGGCAAGTTTATGACCGACGTGTTCCTTGCTCCCTACACACACTCGACAAAGTATTTCAGTTATCACTATGTTCCAAATTCATACTTTGGGGGGCTCTCTATTACACATTATTTTCTTCACCCCTATGATCGTTAATGATGTAAACCTATCCTTTGTCTTTAGAAGGATCAGTGACCCAAATTATTGAAGAAATAAGGAAGAATAACTTTGCCTGAGATAAGAAGTTGTTTTTTCCTTTGTAAAAACCCTATTAAGGAGGACCATCACACCCTACCTAATGTTCGGGGTGAGATGATCCCAGATCATCACTTGTTGTACTTAACTTGCCCTGCGACGTCATCGCACTCTGCTCAATTATAGGGGTGCGACGATTTTTTGTATGTGGGAAAAATGAGCATCTTCTCGATGCTTCTAGAAGGAGAATCTTCTCTAGTGAGGTGGCCTTTGATCGGTTTGGATATTACTCACTTTTCTGTTTTAGTGGGATCATCCTAACCTCCTCACCTTATCTTCTTTAGCTTATAAAAAGAGATGGGCTCTCATGGAGAAAGTTAGTTGTTTTCGGATCTTGGGAAATTTAGCTTGGATTGAGTTGGCTAGAGTTGGAAAGTTGTTGAGTTTTGGAGCTTGTATGTTGGCTTTGAGATTTTCTTTGTCGAGATAGACTGTTGATCTCAGAATCCATGGAGAAGAAGTGTGTGGGAAGAAAGGGACTATTGGAAGGGACCTTACAACATCAAGGCAATGGTTGTATTCTCCTTTTCATATTTTTAATACAGTAATATATTTCTTTCCCATAAAGTTGGTCTTATTTTATTGTATGAATCCTTGATCACATACATAGGTTTTGTCGAGTATATGTTGTTTCTTTCACTTCGTTGGCTTGTGTCATTTTACAGGATCAACATCTCATAAGACTTGGAATGGAGTGAGGATGACACTAGCGAGGACAAATGACATTTAAAAGGTATGTCATTTATCTCTTGTTAGTTAGTATGCTTGATAATTGAAACTTAGGGAAAGTTTTATATTATGTCTGTTTTTGTTCTAGTTTCGGGGTGAAACTAGGGAGATATGTTTATGTCCCCACTTACTAATTTGTCTGATAACAATAAGGAGTACATTGTTGACATTATTGATTATGTGTTGTCATTGATGGAAACATGAGCCCAACATGTACAATAATCAGAAGAAGAGTAAGATCACCTTGTGGTAGAAGCAATTCGTGATCACTGTTGATCACGATAGGATCAACAATGATCATATGACTCTAAATCTTAGGAGAGGTAGCATAAAGAGAATCCATGTACAAAATAATTAACGAAGCACAAAGAATTAATATCTTGGGAGAATTAACGACTAAAGATAAGAGCATAAAAGAATGCACAAACTGTTATTAAAATCTCATAAGAAATAACGATGAACAGATTAGAAGAAATAACGTTAATCGAAGCTTAGAAGAGATGACACACATGAGTTGTTAATTCTTATTTCGGGACAATCTAAGATCATGAGATCAAGGTGAAGTTAGAAGTTGGAAAAAGTTAAAATCTGAACCATCAAATCTGAAGCAGGATCTTCAGATGCTTTCCCAGCCATTAGATTAAGTTTTTTTGTAGAGTTAAGTATTACCCATTGATCTAGAATAGAAAATGGGAACTGTTAGATCAACAACAGTCAACTCTTATACTGACTAACCTGGAGAAAAAAATCCAAGAATGAGTAAGATTACCTGAAAGTCGAAGTCCCGAAGTAGACATGAGTCGTCTGATCCAACGAACACTTCGGATAATATAGAGCCCGTTGGATAGAGTAAAGTGGAAGGATAGGATAAGCAAAGATGAAGGTCGGAGCCCCAAAGTCCTAAAGTGAATGAGGACCATCAGATCTGGACAATACATGATGGTCGTTGGATCAGAATAGTGGTCAACTTCGGCGTAGACCACTTTGAAGAAAAAGGATTGAGAACATGTAAATTCACCCGAAGTGCCGAAGGACAAAGTCATTCTCAGTTGTCGATCTAAGATACATTTCAGGACTTATGACAACTATTAAGATCTAGGAGGATAACATGTGCCACATGAGGAGTTCCACATCATCAAGGACATGTGGCACAATCAGATAATGACAAGTGTGAAGATGAAATTGGCATTTCAGATACGTGTAAGTCGCGAATCTAAGTGACACGTGGCATCCACTCGGTTAGTGCCAAGTCAGCATTGATTTCAACAAGTTATGTCACTTCAAGAGTATGTACTTTAGGGGAAACCATTTTCTAACACCAGTAACTGCCCGAAGCACCGAAGACCAAAGTTAATGCTAACCATTGATCTAATTCGGGAGCGTTCTCGACCGTTGATCAAGTACAGTGGAAGGATAGAATAAGCATAAACAATGAAGTGACACTAACCATTGATGTACTTCATGAGCATTCTCACTCGTTGAATATTATGGACACATCTCTTTGATTTAGGAGTTTTAATGATTTCAAAGATTGGAAAATCACTAAATGTCGAAGTTTCTAAGTGAACGAGAATCGTTCATAGTACAAATAAAATATCGATTTTCTGATCTACTTCGGCGAAATGATCTTGATAAGTGATCAAACACTCGCTTGGCCTAGCGCCTGGTAACCACCTACAGTCATATGGTGTAACATCTCCAGCACCCAACATGGCGGTAAATGTTACCAACACTGCCTTAGCTTAGCCTTTTTAGCTCTGATACCATAATGTAACATTCTTGGGCTATCAACCCACTTGTCGGGCAATGCTACTACGCGAAAACATTCTCATATTTATGTAGTATGCATTTAAATGAGAATGAAATGGCTTAGCAGAGTAAACATATAATTACTGCTAACACATAGAATGATTGAAATCAACAGTAAATATCATTGCAATGGAATACATGATAATATTGCAAGCATCACAGACATGCACTCTAATTAAGTACAGAATTAAAATACATAATGACACTTATCTTTGGAACTGTAGTAACTCCACCAACCATGTGCAAACCTTCCATGAACCTCCCAGCCTTAGACCTCACTTCTCATCACGCTCAACAATGGGTCACCCCTGAGGTGGGACTAAGCTCCACCCAAGGTAAGGGAATCTTAGACTAGGCTGAGGTTACAGGAAAACTGCATAGAGAAATCGGAAGGATTCACCCCATGAGCCTTCTTATGCCCACTACTCACAGACTCTCATTCCCCACATGCATGTTCCACCTGGGATTATACACCTTCACAAGAATAATCCATCGGTGCTTCACCTCCCCTCTGAGCCTCAACAACAAGTTAGTTCAGGAATTCTCAGAGCTCTGTAGTTGGTGTTGTACTCTCTCTGGGAGAAAACCCATTCAGACCAGACTCTCTCTCACCTTAAGAGAGTTGTTCACAAGTCTGACAACCTGCCTCTTCTACCACGAGCTTGACAACCCACTTCTTCAACCAGTTTCATCCCAATTCCCACAACGTAAAGATAATCATCAACCGCAACTGGTCAATTCCACTCAAGAACGCAGAAGTAAATGACTCATAGACAGTTTCGGAATGGGCTCAAATTTGCAAGAGCGGATTAGCTGGCTCACAGGACACACATATGACATGGCTCAATCCATAGGTTTGCCACTATTTTTCAGAGTGAATGACATGGAATCTACACAGGGGGTCAAACACAAACTCAACAGTTCGGATAGAGGGTGTATCAATTTCCCTAGAAAACATCACAGGATTTGGGTTTCAAAGCCGCGTGAGGCTTAATGAACTCAGATGTAGATCTTTCTCAGTTCAGAAAGATGGAAGGGTAGACTGGAGGGTGAACCCCCATCAATTCTCAAGTCTTGGGTTAAATTTCATGTGCCTAGGCCAACACATGTCGCCCATGAGGTTGTATGCACTCCATCAGCATGCATTCACTTTTTTCACACGTTCCACTTTCCAGGAACTTAGGATAAAGACATACATTTCACATAGCTTTTGGAATAATAATAAATTATTATTCCTAAGGACTTAAGCCCCTAAGCTTAGCGCCTAGGATCAACACTTAGCCTCTCTTTCCAACATTTTAGCCCCTTTTCCCTTACCCACCTTGTGGAATCTTAGTTCCCCATCACTCTTTCTTCATGGTCAATCTGCATGTAGCGATGTTTATATTTTTATTAATTTTCTGCATAATTATCTATACACAATCAGGCTCCTGGTCTTTAACACTTAGTCTCTCCATCCTAGTAAACACATAAGCCCACCAGATTATATAAACTTGGCTCACCAGCCTACAAAACATGATTACAATAGGGCTTGTCCTTGGGGATATTACAATCCCCTCCCATTATTTTTGCATTTTCCTCAGTACAAATTTCACATGACATCAACTAAATTTTCCAAAATATTCAAAAATATGTGGATATTCCGTTCGCGTAGCATCTTTATGATCCCATGTCACGTCCTCAGGACCGTACCAGGTCCACTGGGCCTTTACAATCCCTATGGCTCGATTCCGAAGTTGTTTTCTTTTCCGGTCCAATATGCGCACAGGCTGCACTTTCAAGACACCTTCTTGCTCCACCTGAATCACATTCCAATCGATAACATGATTAGCATCATGTATATATTTATTAAGAAAGTAAACATGAAATATAGTATGTACAGTCATGGATGAAATTAATTCAAGCATATATGCAATTGGCCCAATCCTTTCTAGGATTTCAAATGGCCCACAAAATCTAGCTGCCAACTTGATGTAATTTCCCAGCTTCAAGGAACTTTTGTTGTCTTTTATTTTCAGGAAACCATGATCACCCACTTTGAACTCTCTGTGGATTCTATTCCTATCAGCATAAATTTTCTGCCTGTCTTGGGTAGCCTTTAAATTCTTCTTAATTTTTAGCATTTGTTCTTCCATTTCCTTGAGAAACTTTGGCCCAACTACTGCCCTATCAGTTGCATTACCCCATCTTACTGGAGTATTTCACTTTATGTCATAAAGTTCTTCAAATGGGTTCATCTTCAAGGAGGCTTGATACCCATTCTTCAGGCGAATTCTACCAAGTGCAGGTAGTCTTCCCATTTTGATGGTTTGTCCATCACATACATTCTTAGTGTGTCTTATATTACTCTGTTCACCCTCTCTATCTATCCTTCAGACTCAGGATGATAAGTTGTGCTAAATTTCAGATTCCTTTTGAATCCTTTGAACAACCCCTTCCATAAATTTGAGGTAACTTTTGAGTCTCTGTCAGACACAATTTTCTTGGAATTTCGTACAATCGTGCCACCTCCTTCATAAATATGTTAGCCACATCTGCTTCCTTGTGAGTAGTATTTAATGGAATGAAATGGGAATATTTCATAAGCTTTTCCACCACCACCATAATTGAATCATGTTTCTTTCTTGTTCTAGGAAATCCTGTGATGAAATCCATTGTCACCACTTCCCACTTCCACTCAGGAATGGGTAAAGGTTGCAGCAACCCCGCTGGGTTTCTATGCTCATATTTAACCTTCTAGAACTCAATACATCTGATGATGTATTCAACAATCTCTTTCTTCATACCTGGCCAAAAGTAATGGCTCTTGACTGGTGCCACAGTTTTTTGATATCCAGGGTGCCCTTTATAAGGCACATTATGAATTTCATGCAAAATCATGTGTTTCAAGTCCTGGACATTAGGTACATAAATTATGTTCTTGTACAGAATTATTCCAATAGTTTCCAACTTATAATTCTCCACTTTCTGTGGCATCTCACCTTGTTGTAGCTTTGCTACCAGCTCCATGTACTGCAAATCTGCATTTGCAGCTTCTAAAATTCTACTCTTTATATCAGTTCGGTACATGCTAATGGTTGTAACATGTAATTTGTGTACTCTCCTACTGAGTGCATCAACCACTTTATTCTTCTTACCTTTGATATGATTGATATCAAAATCGTACTCATAGAGAAACTCCAATCACATACTATGTCGAGCATTCAAGGTTGGTTGATCAAACAAATACTTCAGACCATTATGGTTTGTTCTCGGTTCGAACCTTCTTCCCATGAGGTAATATATCCACTTATTTAGAGCGTGTACTATGGCTGCCAACTCCAAATCATGAGTGGCATAGTTATTTTCATGCTCTTTCAACTTTATAGATTCATAACAAATTATGAATCCATTCTGTCTAAGGACTCCTCCCAGTCCTTTTTTTCACACATCAGTGCATACCATGAAATCTTCATTTGGATATGCAATATTCAATATTAGAGCATTGGTTAACAGTTGCTTTAATTGCTGAAATCTTTTCTCACAATCCTCTGTCCACTGAAACTTCTTCTCCTTCCATTGCAAGGAAGTGATAGGGTGAGCTATCCTCGAGAACCCTGCAATAAACCTTCTATAATAACCAGCTAAACCCATGAAGGATCTAACTTCTATCACATTCTTTGGTGCTGACAAGCCTCTAATGGCCTTAATCTTATGAGGGTCTATAGCTATCCCATCCTTCAAGATAATATGCCCCAAGTAATGAATCTACTCCCGATAAAACGAGCATTTTCTCAACATGGCATACAATTGGTGATCCCTTAGCAGTTGCAACACCATCCTCAGATCATGTTCATGCTCTTCCTCCAACTTGGAATACATCAAAATGTCATCCAGGAAGACTATGACAAACTTGTCTAGATAGTCCCTAAATACACCATTCATCAAATACATAAAAACAACAGGTGCATTCGACAACCCAAACGACACCATTGTGAACTCGTAATGACCATACCTTGTTATAAAGGTGGTCTTGTTGATGTCTTCATCCTTTATCCTTACCTGATGATATCCCAACCTGAGGTCTATCTTTGAAAATATCTTTGCATCCTTTAATTGAACGAAGAGATCATCAATCATCGGCAAGGGATACTTGTTCTTTACAGTTACTTTGTTCAATTGTCTGAAATCGATACACAATCTCAACTTTCATCCTTCTTCTTCACAAACAGGACTAGGGAACCCCAAGGTGACACACTTGGGAATATGTACCCCTTCTTCAGAATATCTACAAGTTTCAATTATAGTTCTTTCAACTTTGGCGTGCTCATTCTGTAAGGATATTTCGACACTGGTGTTTCTCCAGGAATCAAATTTATCAAGAAATCAATATCTCTCTTCGAAGGTAATCCCGGTACCTCTTGAAATAAATATTCAAACTCTTTTAGTACTGCATGATATCCAATAATTGACACCTTATCCATAGGTGTTTCCTCCACATGGGCTGCAAATAATTGATATCCTTTCCTGTAGCACTTCTTCAGCTACATTGCTGAGATTTCTCTAACAACAATAGCTCTAGGAATTCCTTGGACTGTTTTCTGATTCCCTTCCTCATCCAGGAAAGTGAATTCCTTGTTATCACAGTCCAATATGGCATGGTGTTGGTCCAACCAGTCCATCCCAATCAGACAGTCATAAGACCCTAAAGACAGAATATCCAATTCAGCCTTTGTGCTCAGTCCTTTCATATCCATTGGACAGGAATTAACTAATTCAGTGACTTTTCTCCTAGTTCCTGTAGCCAGCTGCACTAGCCAAGAATTTTTATGTTTTCTTCTCGAAAAATGAAAACTTTCCACCACTCTAGGATCTATATAACTATGGCTATCCCCTGAATCAATTAAAATAGTAAATGGTTGGTTGTTAATCATACCTTCTATTTCAATCATGTGTGATTGAAATTCAGCTTGCTTATTGTCCAGGGCTGCATAGATACTTGGAATTCTACTCCCCATTTCCTTCATTGTTTCATCTTGCTAAACATTATGGACAGTTCTCACTTTTCCATTTTTGTGGGCACAATCTTTATACTTATGGTTCCCCAACACTGAATGGGCATCTCACTTCACCTTTGTTCCCCTACTTCAACCATTCTCGACTCTCTAAACGATGGTTGTCCTTGAGAATTGTTTCTGAAAAAAGGGAGGTTTGTTTCTCTTCTACCTCTGCTCTTTCTTAAACTTCTTCTTTTCATCCCAAGCCTTTCGAAAGGTAGGCTTTTCTCTTTGTTGTTCATATAAGCATTTATCTCTTCTTATTGTTTCTTCCATGGTCTTAGGGTCATCATATTGGATCTTGTCCCCAATGGAAGGTGGTAATCCACTCAAATACCTTTGAATATTGACAATCTCATCTTTGATGAATGGAACATACTTCAGTAATTCCCAAAACCTACATTCATACTCATCAATGGTCATGTTTCCGAGCTTGAGTTCAAAGAACTCTTTCATCTTTCTGTCATAATATCTCTTAGTAAAATAATTCTTCTCGAAATACCTCTTGAATTATTTCCAAGTGATATCTTTCTCTCTAATGTGATGCACCTGCACAAGTTGATCCCACCACATGGATGCTTTTCCTTTCAGTTGATACATCACAATTCTTCCTTCCACATGAGAGGAATAATTATGTAGTTGGAATTATTTCCTCATACCAAGCAACCATGGTTTGGCGTCTTCCTCCTTATGATGTTCTCCATCAAACATAGGAGGCTTAATCTTGCTCATCTCTCCCTTAAATTCATCCACTCCCGATATCCTATGCTTTCTGGTAGGAGATGGGCTTGAACTATTGTGTGTCCTTCTCTTGGAGCGACCTTGGAAGTGATGATGGTGTCTATCCACACTCCTTGACCTTCTTCCCTCAGAAGTATGGTGACTCCCTATTTTGCTCGAGTCACTCTCCTCCAACTTCTTATCTATTCTCTCCAAACTCTTTAACATCTTTATGTTAAATTCACCTTGTTTTTCCTAATATTTTATGATCTTTTTGCTATATGCTCAGCAATTTTGGGCATCTTTTTGCAATCCTTCAATGATATTCCTTAGGTTTCTTTTCTTATATATCTCCTCTCCATGGCCATTGGAGTTCAATACTTACACTCCCAAATGAACACCCATTCTTTTTGCTTCATCCTCAGAACTGGAAGCAATTCATGCTCTTTCCATTTATTTTTCACTTAGTGGCAATTCTAAATAGTTATGGCACTCATTAAAATTCTGCAAACACAATGTGCAGATAACTGAAATTTGTCAGGTCATTATTCCTTAACAAATACAACAACATTCATAAACAACTTGATTCAAGAAAAACGTTCAGTTTCCATGAATTTTCCGAGCTCGAATCGGCTCTATAGTGAACTCAGGCCTTATCCCTTTCTCTCAATTTTCCAACACCACACGACCATGGTCGTGACCAAGCATTAGACCTCAAGGTTCTCTAATCAGGACTTCGGGATTTTGGGTTTTGTGGTTTCAGGATCTCAGACTTGGAGGCTCCCACATTCACTTCCTTCTCCAACTCCCAACTTCCAAACTTACAACCTTTCTAGCCTCCATGCCCACAACACAGATGTCACCAACCACGGTGTGACATGTGGTGTACTTAATAAGGTCCACGTTACTTCAGGTGATGCCTTTTGGCCCCACTGTGCCCACTTTTTTGTTTCAGGACATCGAGCTTCATGAGTTTGTGCAACATCACATCTCACTCTCCCGATGACCGAACTGCCAAAATGCCAACATTTCGGAGCTCCTAATCAGAGGGTCTTGATTCCTCCATGATATGACGACTATGATCTAATCGCGAATTTGTGTTTCATGAAATCTTTTGAATTTTCCCTTTGACCATTTTTTAGTCATGAGTCAGTGAAAGGTTGATCGTTCCCCATGCGTCCCTCCCGATGGATGATTCTGATGATATTGGGACTTCACGTATTGCAATATCCAAACTCCTTTGAAAATCCAAAGGGTTTTAAGCCTTGTGCATGTTCCCTAGATCCAACGGCTATTAATCCCATGCTCAGATCTAATGGCCAGATCTGATCTCTTCTACACATTCTCCTAAGTGTCTGGACGTGGATTTCAAGGTCCAGATCCTTTCCTCTACAATTGATCTATGACTCTGGTTTTATTCTACCACTACTCCTCCTGAGCTTCATAACACAACCAGGTAACTCATTGGCACTCATACACATTCTAAGGTTCAAAATTAGTCCTTCTGAGTCAATTTCCTCTTGAAACCTTGGGTCCAAAGACCACTTATCCAGCTCATCTAGGCTCATCGTTGAAACCTTGGGCTCTGATAACATATTGTAACATCCCCAAAACCCAATAGGTTGGGAAATGATACCAACACTGCCTTAACTTAGCCTTTTTAGCTCTGATAACATAATGTAACGTTCTCGGGCTATCAACCCACTTGTCGGGCAATGCTACTACGCGGAAACATTCTCATATTTATGTAGTATGCATTTAAATGAGAATGAAATTGCTTAACAGAGTAAACATATAATTACTGCTAACATACAGAATGATTGAAATCAACAGTAAATATCATTGCAACGGAATACATGATAATATTGCAAGCATCACAGACATGCACTCTAATTAAGTACAGAATTAAAATACATAATGAAACTTATCTTTGGAACTGTAGTAACTCCACCAACCACGTGCAAACCTTCCATGAACCTCCCATCCTTAGACCTCACTACTCATCACACTCAATAGTGGGTCACCCCCGAGCTGGGACTAAGCTCCACCCAAGGTAAGGGAATCTTAGGCTAGGCTGAGGTTACAGGAAAACCTCACAGAGGAATCAGAAGGATTCTCCCCAAGAGCCTTCTTACGCTCACTACTCACAGACTCTCATTCCCCACATGCATGTTCCACCCAGGAGTATACACCTTCACAAGAACAATCCATCGGTGCTTCAGCTCCCCTCTAGGCCTTGGAAAAAGGCCAGATCAGGAAGTCTCAAAGCTCTGTAGCTGGTGTTGGACTCTCTTTGGGAGAAAACCACTTTCGAGAAGACTCTCTCTCACCGTAAGAGAGCCTCTCATAGGTATGACAACCTCACTCTTCTACCATGGGCCTGGCAACCCGCTTCTTCAACTAGTTTCATCCCAATTCCCACAAGGTGAAGATAATCAGCAACCGCAACTGGTCAATTCCACTTAGGAACACAGAAGGCAATGACTCAAAGACAGTTCAGGGATGGGCTCGAATTTGCAAGAGTGGATCGACTGGATCACAAGACACACAGATGACACAAATAAATCCACAGGTTTTCCACTAGTTTTCAGAGTGAGTGACAAGGAATCCACACAGGGGTTCGAACACAGACTCAACAGTTCGGATAGAGGGTGTATCGGTTTCCTCAGAAAATATCACAGACTTCAAGTTTCAAAGCTGCATGAGGCTTATTAAACTCAAACGGGGAGCTTTATCAGTCCATATAGATGGAAGGGTAGACTGGAGGGAGAACCCCCATCACAGCTCAATTCTTGGGTTAAATTGCATGTGCTTGGGTCAACACATGTCGCCCATGTGGTTGCATGTGTTCCATCAGCATGCATTCCCTTTTTGCACACATTTCCATTTCTAGGAACTTAGGATAAATACATACATTTCACATAGCTTTTGGAATAATAATAAATTATTATTCCTAAGGACTTAAGCCCCTAAGCTTAGCCCCTAGGCTCAACACTTAGCCTCTCTTTCCAAAATTTTATCCCCTTTTCCCTTACCCACCTTGTGGAAGCTTAGTCCCCCATCACTCTTTCTTCGTGTTCGGTCTACATGTAATGATGTTTATATTTTTATTAATGTTCTACATAATTACATATACACAATCAGGATCCTAGCCTTTAACTCTTAGTCTCTCTAGCCTAATAAAAACATAATCCCACAAGCTTATATAAACTTGGCTCACCAGCCTACAAAACATGATTACAACAGGGCTCGTCCTTGGGGATATTACATATGGAATAAGATAAATAAGGGTAAAAGAAGCGGCAACACTTAAATCAATAAGCCCGTGGTTTTGCGCATATGATCCCATGTAAATGATTTGAAGGAAGCACCTCATACATACTTCATTTATATAAACAACTTAAGGTGTGTAGAATAATTCGATAGATTTTTAACACCAAAACAATACAGAGAATCGGTAAAAAGAATGAATATGATATGTTGGTGAACTGAGGATGTAGCAGAAGAAGGAGAATGATATAATCAGCCAATTCATGTATGTGATCAACTCATGAAGACAAAATAATTGACACACAGTCATGATTAAGAGAGTTAAATCATGAGCATTATGAATAAAGGATAAAAGAAAAAATGATATTATTTAAAGTTTAATTTTATCATTTAAATGAAAAGGTTCAATGGTTCAATATCAAAAGATGCAATGATTCAAATTCACACCAGTTGGAAGACTATATAAACAAGAAATAATGGTGAGAAGAAAGTGTAGTTGAATTTTTTGAAGTATATATATTTCTATATAATGGATTGAATGAAGGTTCATTCTATCAGGTTGGTGCATGTTTACAAGTTGGGTCTTGTATGAGGATTGGATTCCTCACAACTCATTTGGATCTATTATCAACAAGATGGGACTTGTTATGGGGGTTGGATTCCTCATTTCTCAATTGGAACTTAGAACTACAAGCTGTGTCTTGTAACAGAGAGTTGGGTCTCTTATAGTTGCTTGAAGTTGAAGATATTCAAAGATTATTCTTATGTATTCATTCAAGTTAAATAAATAAATAAAATGTTTATTATTTTATATATTGGTTGAGAAAATGAAATAAATATATGGTGTTCAGTTAAATTATGAAAAGTGGAAAATTTTCCAAAGTTTTGTGACATTGATTCACCCCCCCCTCTCAGTGTCAAGTGTACATTTCAACATATGTGGCACTTCCAGCATGATGGTAGAGATGGGAACTATGACTTTGTTCATCACTAATAAAATTTCAATTTAATATTGACATAAATGTCAACCCTAAAGAACCGTGATGTTAATAATCACTTCACATTACTGGAACTTCCTGTCTTTGTTAGTGATGTTTACACCCTTCTTTTCAGGAAAATGGATGGATGAAATCGTTTCTTAAGGGGGTGTTGATTTCCTAGATATATCTCTGCCTTGAATACCACAAAACCAACCATGGAAAGGAATGACTTCCATTATAGATAGATATGTGTCTAAGAATCTTGAAATGCAAGAGTTCCTCAGGACACTACAACAAAAAAGGACATTAGCGTCGGATTTTAGTGCATTTGAGTACATGAATTTGAATAATGGGATGGCGAAAAACCCAGTGCTAAACAATGTGTTCACTTGGGAGCTAGATTTAGTGCCTAGTTTAGCTCCCTCTTTAGCACCAAGTTTTTCTCCCTCTTTAGCGCCTAGTTTTTCTTCCCTTTTAGTGCCCAATTTAGCTCCCTATTTAGCACCCAGTTTTTCTCCTAATTTAGTGCCTAGTTTAGTGCCTAAACTAAGATATATCTCCCTAAATAACGCCAAAAATAGATCTTGGTTTAGCTCCTATTTTAGCGCCTAGTTTATCTCCAGGTGTGGCACCTAATTTATCTCCTGGTTTAGCTCTTGGTTTGTTGTGTAGTTTATCTCAAGGTGTAGCTCCTAGTTTAGCTCCTAGTTTAGCTCATGGTTTATCTCATGGTTTAGATACTAGTTCAACGCCTAGTTTAGTTCCACATGTGCTGCATAATTTAGCTTATGGTTTAGCTCCTAGTTTAACGCCTCATTTATCTCTAGGTGTAGTGCCTAATTTATCTCTTGGTTTAGCTCCTCGTTTATCTCCTACTTTAGCTCCTACTTTAGCTCTTGGTTTAGTGCCTAGTTTAGCTCTTGGTTTATTTCCTATTTTATCTCTTGGTTTAGCTCCTAGTTTAGCTTGTGGTTTAGTGCCTAGTTTAGCTCGCAATCATGCTTCATGTTTTTCTTCTAGTGTAGCATCAAAAATAGCTTCTAGTTTGGCTTCCAAATTAACGCCAAGATGTGCTTCATCATTGCATCTTTTTTTTCTTCCAGAATTTCTTTCTTGTTAGCTCCATGGTTTGCTTCCTTTTAGTTCCAAGGTTTTCTTCCATTTTAGCGTCTAGTTTTGTTTATTTTTTAAGTTCAAGTTTTTCTTCCTTTTAGTGTTGGGATTTGTTTCTTAATTAGCATCCAGTTTTGCTTCTTGTTAAGCAACCAATTTAGCTTCTTACTTAGATCCATAAATATCTCCAAGTATGGATTCAAATTTAATGTCGAGTTTTACTTCCATTTTAGAGCCACATATTTCTTCCATTTTAACAACTCGTGTTGTGTCCTTTTTATCTTCCATTTAGTAATTTAACTTTTTTTTATTTAAATTTAATTAGTTAAATATATCATGCATCTTAAAAAAAAATTATTGTTATAGAGTAAGTCATATTGCATTTGAAGTATTTTATATTATAACTTTTATAAAGAATTTATTGGCAACTGGACATCCATACAAACTAACAACATCATTATACTTACTAAATCTCCATCTAAATAAAATCTACAACATGCAATATATATAAAATAACAAGATAATGATTATAACATGATCATCATCTATATTTAAAGCTAGTCAAATATATCAATATTAGATAAGTATCATTTCAAACAACTTATATATTTAATACTGATAATGTCATCATCGTTGTTATCAGACTAATCGGTAGGTGCGGACACTAACAGATCTCCCTAGATCCACCTGGATCTAGAACAAAACAAGACAGGACATGACTCTTTCCCTAAGTTTTGACCATTGAATTAGCTAGTAGGAAGGAACAAGTAACATACCTTAGTATTGCTTCCTAGGTTCTATGTTGCTCCTACTTCATTCCAGTGCTCTCGTGAGGTCAAGACCAATACAACACAAACCAACCAAAGTGAAGATAGAAAAATATATTAAACCATCAACTTATGTGTATGATCAAGGAATTACACAATAAAGTGAGAATAGCTTTATGGGAAAGGGACATGCCACTGTATCATATTAATTGAAAGTAAGATTACAACCTGATAGCCTTGATGTCGCAAGCTTCCTTTTGATGGCTCTTGGATCCAACACCAACACTTGCTCAATCCTTGCATGAAGAAGATCAAATCCTCTTGATAGACTAACTAGACTCTCCAAGCTCCTGTTCAAGATAAGTCCTTCACACAATTCTTTCACCAATTCTCCAATGAATCTTGCTTAAACTTTTCCATGAGAATTCCATCAATATATAGGAGAGAATGAGATGGTTAGTTAGATAATAATGATCCCACAATATCAGGGAATCCAGTACAAGGATAACCATTCAAATGCCAACCCATTCTTCTAGAAGATTCCCTTCTAGAACCATCGAGAATTCATCTTTTTTCATTGTTTTAGAGAAGGTTCATACCCTATCTATGTTACACAGTGCAAGAATTTCTCACCCCAGCTTAAGGAAGCTTGCGAGAATGGGTCATTCTCGCACCCTGGGATACTAGCAACCTGCGAACTCTCTTCAAAAATGAGTTTTCTGGGAAGAGATGATTGTCAATTTTCTCAGGAGAAAGTTCTTATGAGAAGCCTGAGTACACCATCATCAATACA
>ML777779.1:421444-451837 GCA_009831015.1 Picea engelmannii
ATTTCTAAGTCTTGTTTCCAGATAATGAGCTGAAGTCAATGGAACAAAACTCGTCACAGGAGGGCCTTGATGTATCCCCCATCAATGACACGAAATGAGTAACAGATTTTGAAGGTGAAATAGAGTATGATGTAAGTTGGACTAAACACAGGGAAGGTCGACACGGAGAGAATGGACAACTGCAGATGGCCGACTCAAAAGAGGTTTTAGATGGACTTCTCTTGAACATATGAACGACACGACCAATGATTTGGCAGCATTGACTCAAAGACAACACAGGGAATGACCTTGTACCAAATCGAATGAGAGAAAAATGGATTTCCCAAACTGGCTTCAAATATAATGAATAGGGGGTGTCATGTTCAAGAGTGACACTTACTGCCAATCAATACAAAGATGATAACATATCCCTTTCCCAAATTTTCCCCCACCATTTCTGGCGAGTACCTCTTTATTTTTACGCAAGCTTGAGGAGGATAACATATGATTGTTGATATAAGCTTATCCTTCGGATAAGTCCTTCGAAGTATGTTTAACGAACCCTAAGAAATAGTGGTTCGGTCCCATTACGGGTCTTTCGATGTTTGTTTAACGAGTCCAAAGATAGAAAACTCGAAGGTTTTTCATAATTATAGAGTCTGGAAAAACACTTAAAAGAGAACTCTCTCAGTTCCTTTTTTGTAAAATAGTCTGATGAGACCGAAAAAGAGATAAATTATCGCTCACCAGATGCTTTCTTCAGATACTTTATCGAGCGTCAAAATAGCAAGGTCGCTCGACTATCTTTTCATGTTTAGAGAGTCTGAAAAGAGATTAAAGAGGACTCCATGGGGGTTCCTTTTTCGTATAACCTTGTTGAGCCCGAAAAAGTGATAAAAGTATGCTCAATCGCGTTCTCATGTATTTTCGAGCGCGAGAACGGACAAAGACCACGCTCGAGGTTTTATACAAAAACCATAAAAAACAATCAAAACATGCGATGGAAAAAGAAAAATTATGTCCACATCCTTGTATATGAACATCGAATTCATTGCGCCTGCAAAAGTTACACTCAAAAGGGAATTAGGAATTAGGGTTTAATAAATAAATAATTATAAAAAACCAAATAACATGGTAAAAGTAAATAAAAAGGAGTAAAACTCTTTTTACCATATCATTTTCACTTTTCCACTATTTGAGCCCCCAAAACCCCTCTTTTACCCTCGAATTCCAACATCAGATTGCGGGAGTTAAAAGCATCCATTCGTCAAGCCGTCAGCGATAGTGAGGTAGGCTCTTTGTCCTCTACTCTTTCATGGTTTAATTTTGCATTTTCACTGGTTAAAATTCATTTTTTGAGTTGGTTTTGTGAGCCCTACTTGCGCTCAGCTATTTTCGCAGGTGGGCTACACGGAACCTATGAGAATGGGTCATTCTTGCAAGTGAGACCACAGCAGCCTGTGAGGTTCTCGCACTGTGCCTAAAGGGCACCTGCGAGAACTGCAAAGAACAAAAGTTTTTTTTTAAATTTACTCAATGAAAGAGAACCAATTCATGAATAGAGTTGCTAATCCTCTTTTTGTGCTTCTTATGCAGGTAATTGGCCATCAAAATGTTCCTTGAATGGCATGAAAGGGAGCACGAAGAAGACAATGTCATTTTCATAAATCATCCACCCACTATTGTTGCTTTAAGAAACTGTGGCCTTCTGAAGTACTTTCGTATCCCAGGCATGAGGGCCCAATTCAGGTTATTAGAGTACCTGGTACATATGTGGGATCCCGATCAGCAGGTATTTCATGTGGGGGTACACACACTATCGTTATATATTGAGGACATTTACTTCTTGACTGGACTATCACGGCATGGGCACTACGTGAGCCTGACTGGTAGCAGAGGTGGTGGGCTGCCCATGAGTGAGTACTACCGCTTACACTGTGTTCCCAAGGCAGAGAGGAAGAAAGGAAAAGTATCTATTTGGGGGGTACAGGATTTGACCCTTCATACTATCTTTTTCACCATAGCTCGGATGGCTAGGAGTTCCTCTCCTCACATGGAGCTACAGAGTTACTTCCAGTATGCCATAGAGTGTACTGAACCTCGGGTTTTCAACTGGGCAGATGCAGTGTTGCGTAGTATGAAAAAGAAGTTGACCAAATGCAGACGAGGCAACCTGAAGAAATTTGGGTATGGATCTTCGTTAGTGTCCTTCTTCCTTGAGAGGGTTCTATTACTAAGGATGCAGGTTGAGTGGAATTTACCGACTCCCAGGGATCCAAGGATGTTGAGATGGTGTCGGCTCATGGCCCGTCACGTAGCTTGACCGATCATCAAGTATGATGATACCTTCTTTGAATGGCTTCAACCACAGATGTTGATGGTTGACGATTATGCTTATGTCGAGTTGGATTTTCGAGGAGATCCAGACTTAGTACTACCAGAGGATTCTCAGTGGGGGGAACTTGGTAAGAAGTACACACACTTTTTCCTTTTTTAAAATATTTTTGTGAATTTTTATCATATGCAAATGTTTTTTATATGTTCGTTTAAAGACTAAATACAAAATTCATTTTTGATGACACAGATGTTGGACCTTACTGACCTCCTGGTACTTCTCCCATTCAGCAGCGAGGAGAGGTAGTACCAGCACCACAATACGCTAAGGATTATCAAGTAGTGGAACAAAACCTAGAGGGCTTGACCGCAGATATTCCAGACATGCCTCTTGAAGAGGTTCCACGATGCGATCAGCATCATATAGTAGGGGTGTCAGGGTCCATGAGTCGACTACTCCGTAGGGTTGCTCGGGCAGTCGTGTGTTACCGTGAACGTCATCCATGATGTCATTTTGTAGAAGCTATGAGCTTCAGATTTTATTATTTTGGTCTTCAGACAAAAAACTTTTTGTAAAAAACTCTTTTGATCGTTATATATACAGATGGCTTCTATCGGTTTATCATGTGTTGTGTGAACATTGATGTGATTGATTACAAATGATCCAAATGTCTGTCTAATACATAGTTAGCCAATGCATCAGTTAATGTATTTAGACATCTAGGAATATGTTGATATTCAATGTAATCAAAATAATGTTCCAAGAGGCGAATTCGCAAATACACCCGTAACAAAGTAGGACTTTGAATAGTATAGACAATACTTAACTGTTGTACTAGAAGCTGTGAATCAGGTTGCATAACCAAATGACGGATTCCGAGTGAGATAGAATCAACTAATAATTCAATAATGACGCTATACTCTGCAATGTTGTTGGTCGCACGACCGAGACACACACCTTGTAAGGAGACAAGTTCGTTTCTAGGGGCATAAATTGCCCATGTAGCGGAAGCAAGGTTCTGAGTACTATGGCTAGCGCCATCAACGAAGCCAATATAGGGTAGTGAAGACTCCAACATCTGGAAATCAAACACAACATCACATAAGGGCAAAGACCAGATAACGACAAAAGCAAGATATAGTAACACACAAGAAGTATGATACCTTAAAAATACAAGTACTCATGCACAGATGATTTTATGCATAGTACTTCTTCAAGTACAACCCATTCCTGGGTTCACTCAAAGGGATACCATCATAATCTACCAACTCATAAGCTCCTTTTTCCAAAACTCATCAAACGATATAAGGACCTCGCCACATGGCTTCAAATTTCCCAGCTCCTAACATATCTCGATCTTGTTCATAGAGGAGAACAAGATATCCTTCAGAGAAAATGTGAGGCTTGAAATCTTTGTCGTATTGGGCCTTGACACTCTTTTTCTGAGCTTCTATGACTAGGGTGGCATCGCGTCGAGTTTCGTCTAATCACATAAGATACAATAGACATTCTTCCTCAGCAGAAGTGTTGGGTAGGATTTCAACAGCTAGTTTTAAAGAGGGTATCTCGCATTCAATCGGGAGAATGGCTTCCAAACCATAGACTAACCGGAAAGGTGTTAACCTAGTAGCATATTTGATGGATGTTCGGTAAGCCCACAATGCCAAAAACAACATTGTGTGCCAACTTGTTTTGTAAATCCCTATCATTCATTGGAGCATAGTTATGAGAACTTTTTTAATCACTTCGACTTGGCCGTTGGCTTGTGGGTAATAGGCCATTGAGTTATCATGGCGAAGACCCAACTTTTCAGTAAGTTCGAACATCATGAAGTTTTAGAAGTGGCTACCGTGATCAGTGATGATAGCTTGGGGAACACCAAAATGAGCTATGATGTGATTAAAAATGAATAATGCTACGGTCTTTTTAGTGTTGTCAAATGTCAGAATCACCTCGGCCCATTTCATAAAGTAATCGACGGCTACAATAATGTAACCATGCCCCCCAGCTGAGTGAGGGAGACATGTCATGAAATCGATGCCCCATTTCGCAAAGGGACCAACTGAGACCACAGGATGAAGAGGAGCAGGATGTGACCATATTTTGTGATTATAGGTCTGGCAGGTAGGGAATTTTTGAACGGCGATTATGCAGTCGTTAAATAATGAAGGCCAAAAATACCCTGCTCGTAAGATCTTATGGGCAGTAGCATACCCAGACATATGACCACCACATGCTCCAGAATGGCAATCATTTAGAGCTTTCCCGGCTTCATCAAATGCTAGGCAACATCAAAAAACAGAGTCAATCCCCCGAAAATAAAGAGTATCCCCGAGGATAATGTATTGACGGGCTTGATAGCATATGCGACGTCAGTCAGTACTAGACAAAGATGGATGGAAAGTCTAGGTTTGCAGATATATAATGATATCACCATACCAAATATCATCAGTGCTGATAAAGAAAAGAGATTCATCGGGTAATGAATATGCTTCTACTGTTTCCATTTCAGAATGGGGAAAGTCGCATATCAACTCAGCAAAAAATAAGGACTTCTTAGACTTGGCGCATTCGAATTCCAAGTCAAACTCCTGGAGTATCACAATCCATTTGGAGTATTTTTCCCCTAGCAATTGACGGGTGAGAATGTGTTGCATAGGGTTGTAATGAGAAATCACTATAGTCTTGCGTGAGAGGACATAGTGCTAGAAGCGTTGGACGGCCTGGAAAGTAGCCAAGGCCAGTTTCTCGACATGTAAATACTTGATTTCAGTAGGCATTAGACTTCGACTCAAGTAGTAGATAACATGTTTGTCATTAGCATTATCCTCTTGGATGAGAACCATACCAATGGTGTAATCTGAGGCAGCAAGGTAGAGGAAATAATCGCGACTGTAATCGGGGGGAAAGAGGGGCGGAGAACACGTTAGGGACAATTTCAAAGCTTCAAAATAATTGTTGGCGATGGTATTCCAGACAAACTCTGAACCCTTTTTGAGGAGCCACGTAAATCCATGAGTTATCTCGACATAATTTGGGATAAAACGACGAAGAAAGTTTGCTTTCCCCTGCAAAATTTGTAACTGGCGAAGAGTAGAAGGAGGAGGGAGATTAAGGATCACCTCAACCTTTAAAGGATCCACCCAGATCCCTTGACGCGAAACAATAAAACCTAGAAGACGGTCGGATTCCACGCAAAAAATGAACTTATGAAGATTCAAACGTATACGGTAGAACCGACAGTGAACGAAAATGGCTCAGAGGTGGGTTGGTTCATTGACTCGGCGCATTGAATGAGCGGGTAAATCGTCCAAATATGGTTGAATGATGTGCTTGATATCATGGAAAGCATAACACATAGCACGTTGAAACATTGTGCTAGCATTCTTGAGACCGAAAGGAAGTTTCGGATAGGCAAAAGTACCCCATGGACAAAGAAAAGAAGCTTTATGTTGATCCTCGGGAAAAATGTTGATTTGATTATACCTGGAGAAACCATCCATGAGAGAGAAGATTTCACTTCTAGCGCAATCGTCGACAATCTGATTGATGAAGGGGGTAGGAATGTTGTCTTTGGGACAAGCTTTGTTGATATCCCTATAATCAACGCATACATGAATGGTGCCTTGTTTCTTGTCAATCGGGACAAGATTGGAAACCCAGTCTGTGAGAGCCACCGGATAAATAAAGCCGGCTTTTAGAAGTTTCTCAACTTCGAGCTTGATAGCAGCCGCTTTACGTGGGTGAACTGGACGAAGGCATTTCCAGATGGGTTTAGCATCAGGGTATGTCTTTATCTCATGTATCACAATCTCAGGGTCGATACCCGGCATTTCTTCATAGCTCCAGGTGAAGATGTTATGAAACTCTTTGAAAAGGGATGTGTAGGTGACGATTTCGTCAGAAGAACACGAAGCTCCGATATGGACATTTTCGACAATCCCAGGTTTGATGGATATGTCAAGGGGAATAGTGGGTGAGATATTTCTTAAGTTCCCTTCAGAAAACACATCGTGTGCAGACTCGGGAATGGTGGAGATGACGACAACGGTTGACAGAGTTGAGATTCGTTGGTAGTTCTCAATGGTATGTTGCTCCAGAAAGAGGATGGAACGATGATGCCCATTTTCCCAAGGGGTGTCCTCCATGACAGACATGATCATCTCGTTAGTGGGAAAAATGACACAAAAAGGATCGGAAGACAACTCACTAAGAGAGGGAGTAGAAGGTGTTGCCAATTGAATGGCATGATAGGAGGATTCAACCGGACTGAATAGCATTGCGTTGCCATAACGAAGATGATTTCCAGGGTCAGGTACTATCCAGGGGTCGTGAGACACGGGAAGTTCATGAGACGAGGTGGAGATCATGTTGATGGAAGCAACAGATGAGCGTGGAACATCGGGCGGTGGGATGGGAAAGTACCCATTAACGAAGAATCTTTTAGAAGGCCTACACCGACGTTCTCATAACCCGGTGGGGTTTTAGCAATAAACGGTACATTGCCAGTAGGGGTATCAGAATTAAAGAAGGCTAGTTGGTCGACGGTAACAACCTTTCCTTGATGAGGTAAACGTACTACAAGAAAAAGGGTTGACACAACTACGTGCATGGAATTAATCCAACTGCGGCCAAGAAAAAGATTGTAATCAAGGGGAGCGTCAAATACTTCCACTTTGACTTGGACTCTTTTGCCTTCTAACGTGATGGGCAATGAAGGAAGGACATCGTAGGGCTTAAAACTAGAGTCGTTGAAGGATTTAAGAGTGTTCTGGGATTCATTCAAAGAAGGAGAGCCAATGGCTTTCCAGCAAGCAAGAGACATAACACATGTCAAGGCACCCTCATCGATAATGGTTCGGCAAATGTTTTTGTCAAAGACAACCACTTGGATCTGGAACACGAGTTGTGGGGGTAACCTTGGAAAGTAATCTTCCAAGTCAAATATTATTAAATTTGTATCCGTCGGATTGACTCCACCGATATCTTTCAACAGTGCCTTCCATTGTGCGGGACAAGTCTGAAGGACTTCGAGGGCTGACATCACAGAAGGTGCTTGAGCTAGATCTTCAACAATGTTGTAGTTATGGGGAGCACGAGCATGAGGATTGAAAGTCAATTTCTGAACGATGCCCTTTAGGGGGGTTCGCAGAACTATGTCAAGGCTCGATCATTCGAGATGAACAGGACTGTTGGTAGGTGGAGTCGCGGGAGAGGGTTGTACTGAGGAAGGCAGTAGATCATCAACCTTCTATTTAGAGGGAGAATAATTTTTGGCTCGAGTTGTAAGTGCAACATCGCTCTGCTTTGAATCGCCAGTACACATCAAAACATAGGATGTAGTAGAATATGAGGGTTGGTCATGAATCACCAACTGAGCCTGTTGTTGAGACGGGAAGGGTTGGGACAAAACGACCGGTGCAGGTGGTTTTGTAGCTCCTTGAAGGAACTTACTGACCTCTACAGGTTGTGGAAAAACCTTCGTGTAGTGATCATCACCACAGATAAGACAAGGGTATCGTGGTTTGCACTTATCCCAATTGTCAACAGGGGTAGTTTTGGTTTTCTCTGCTTGAGAAGTATTTTTTCCCTCCTTATTCTTACCCCTTCCCTTTTTAGATTTGTTTTTACCGGATGGGGTAGATTGGACTTCATTTACCTCAGAAGTCTTACCGATGGGAGGGGCAGGAGACGAAGCATTTTGAACATTAGAAGAAGCAAGTTTGGGGTTTGTGATTGAAGCAGAATGTGGTTGGGCCTGGAAGGTTCCAATCACACCGTCGGCTGCATGCGAAGCAGCTGGAGTAGTTGAAGTGCTGGAAGTAGAAGGAAGAGGTAATTCAAGTAGTAAGTCATAAAGGGTGCCCGTTTGTGAGTAAACGAGGTCAATATATTGAGCATGACTTATAGCCTGCTCTTTCGTGACTACACCCATGGCAATGTCACGACCGATGTCGTTCACAAATGATTTTGTGAACCACTATGCCAGCAACTGATCAGGGAGCTCAAGTTTAATGAGACGTCATCTCCTTCGTCACTCATGGATGTGATTGAATATATGAGTGGCTTTTTTCTGTTTGAAGGAAGTCAAAATCTCGGTCCCCATGTCATAACAAATCGGTAACTGGTAGTGTGTGAGGAAATCCATGGCTAGGGTGTTGAAGTCAGAGAAGAAACCTCGTGGAAATTCTATATACCACTTCGCAGCAGAACCTGTGAGGGTTCATTGAAAAAGACGTAAATGAATAGAGTCATCCATCAACAAGTTGGATGAACACCATAGGTGAAAAGTCATAACGTGATTGTTTGGTTCCTCTCCCGCTTTGCCATCAAATTTAGGAATGTCTGATGGTAGCTTGGCTGGTATAGCAGGCCATTGGGGAGAGTGACGAATTGGATCATTTAAAATCCTGGACAAATCGGGAAGATCCAAAGTGGCTATAAAGGGTAACTGTCGATTCACCTGCGGGTACTGGTGGCTTTGGGGAGGAATCCCTATCGGCAAAACAGTAGGACCATAAGTAGTATGCATATAATGTGAAGACCCAGGAAGATTCGGTGGTGGTTGGAGAGGATAGTAGCTCATAGGATTATACCCTGGAACAGGGGCTTGAGTTTGAGCATTTTCCCCCCAAATAGGATTGAACGAACCTAGATATGGTTGTCCCATACTAGGGGGTATTACGGACACAACTGGGAATTGTTGCCCCCCAGTCGATTGAGGAGGATGTTGTATCAACTAATTCCAATATTGGGCCAAGGAGGGAGATATGTTTTTCCCATAAGGTGGGGTCGGTCCTCCCATCGAAGGTGGTGTTCCAATTGGGGACAATGTTCCAATTGGGGGTTGTGTTCCAATTGGGATTTGCGTTCCAAAAGGAAATTGCCCATTGAGAGGGGGTTGAGTCGTACCACCTTGGTGAAATTGTCCACCAACCAGAAATTCATAATTTGGAGTGAATGACGGAATAGTGCCACTAGGATTAAGACTGCTAGTGGAAGACGAAGAAGGTCCTCCAAAGGTAAATTGAGGGAGTGTTGAAATAAAACTGGGAAGAGAGTGCCCAGAAGAAGAAGGACCACTAGGAGAGCCGAATAGAGTTTGCACAGGAGTAGGAATGGAAGCATTCAATGCACGGTATCCAGGTGGTAGTGTCGGAGTGACGTTGGGCGTTCGAAGTGTGTTGATGGGAGAAAGACTAACTGCAGTAAACCCGGTTGGAACACTCGTAGTATCTGTGAGATGGGTGATTTCAACAGGGACGGTAAAGTGATAGGCGGTAGTCAACAGTACTATCTCTGGACTAGAGATTTTGGAAATCACAAGTGGGTTGATTTCGGAAATCACAGGTGAACCTGGACCAAAAAGGTCCCGTCGGAAAACACCTGTAGACCAAAAAAAATTTTGGCCTTCTATGCCTGGAAAGGGTCCAACTGGTGATCCAGAAGACGTAACAACTAAGTCTCCGGAAGAATTCAGTCGCATAAATGGTCGCTCAGAATCACAGTGAAGTTGAAAGTCCTCTCGAGTATTTGTAATTAGAAAATGTTCTAGAGAGTCAGTTCATTCCACTTGTGGTGTGGTGACGACTGTGACTTCACTTTTTCGAGGAGAGCCCTCAGGTGTACTTGTAGGCAAGGGTTGAGAACCGTCCAGATGCTCTAGAGATAAACCCTGCATTCTATGTGAACGACGTGGAGGAGCTATTGCAAACGAGTGACAAACTTCACGAAGAAAATCTTATGGTCAACTTCAATAAAAAAACAACACGTGCTAGTAAACAAAATCTAGGAAGCAATCACCAAGCAAACAAGACCTTCTAATTCTGAAGCCACTAGTTGGTGATGAAATCCAACGTCGCAACAATGAGATGAGAAAGGGATGGGCTAGGGTGGAAAAGTTACGCTGACGACCTGCTTAATGGACTTACACCCTGGTGCAAGCTCCCACACATAATCATGGGTATACCCTCCAAGGAGCCCAAGTGAGTTTGGTCAATGTCAATTCCAGGTACCGTGAAGACTTTCCCCTTCATAGTCACCTCGTGTAAGAACCTAGAAATATAGGCCACTAAGGTTACCACCAACAACAATAAAGCCTGGGGGGATAGTCGACAGTCCGATCCACATGCAAAGGCAGGGTATCTAGCCCGCAATCAACTCAAAAGGCTTCCACTCATCATTGTGGGTATACCTCCGAGTGATCCCTGTAATACATGCAATCTCTACACTGATATCAACAAAGCAGGGTGAGTAACTCCGTCAATATCAATGTGACCTTGTGTTTGACCCTTGTGTGAGAAGGGCTTCCCAGGACAAGATGTTGCAAATGGAATTTAACACTCCTTAACACAATATTCTATTGTGTGTTTTGTGCTTTGAAGAGTGTATCTCTCTTCCTACTCCAAAGCACTAACCTAGCTAAATGTTGGTGTAATAGAGCCCTAGAAAAGAGTTACTAGGTAAATTTTACAATTGCGCAGTGTTATTAAGAGTTGTTGTTTACTCAAAGGAAACGGAGATGAAACTGATGTTGTATAAGACTCTGACCCAACGATGCATGGATAAGAATGCAATATAGCAATTTTCGTTCAATGAATCCTATGTATAGGAGGGAAAGAGAAATTTTCTGGATCAAACTTTGAACTACAATACACAATTTTCTTTAAAATGCAAATGCAACAAATCATGCATCAATAACAATTCTCTATTGCTTCTTTTTCAATAATTTCAACAATTGATTTTCAATGTTTTCGAAGACGAAAATGATTTTTGAAAGAAAAACATTTGTTCACTTTTCGAAAAGGACCCACACCATGATAGTGAGAGTACAAAAAATCAAAAACCAATAAACAAGCAATGATAAAAACCCAAACCACTCTTTCAATGAAAACAAAAATAACAAGCAAACCAATCTAGTCTTTTCAATTGCATAAGAAAAGTGATCTTTCAGACAATAAGAAAATGATAAAGACCAAAAAAAAACTCAACTTTCAGCTTATCGTCGATCCTTAACCAATCAAGCACACTCAGATTCCAAAATCAGAGAGTATAGAGTTGCCAAGAAAAGTCAAGAAATGAAAGTGAAGAACAAGTGACAGGAAGAGCCTTTGAAATCCTAAGACTGTTCATGCACAAGAAATGAAGACAAGAGAACATCAATCAATGGTCCAAGAAACTCTTTTTAGGAATCTAAATTGATCTGGGTAGTTCAAGATGCAAAAACCTAAATCCAAAATTTTGAAAAAATGAGTTCGCAGGCTGGCAATATTACACAGTGCGAGAATTAGTGATTCTCACAGGTGGCTCTTGAGCAGAGTGCGAGAACCTCACACTGAAACTAAAGGCAAGGTGCGAACTCAGTATGTTCTCGCAGGCTATTGTGGAGTGTAGTGCGAGAATGTCTAAAAATAATCAAATTTTTGGAAAAAGACACAAAATTTGAAGAGGCCTATGGACCCAGAGGGTCTATCAAGGTATCTTGAAGACTCAGAGATTGATATGAATGGATAAGGGTAAGGCAAGAACAAATGGCCAAGGAAAAATACCAAAAACCACAAGAAAACGGGTTATAATCCCCAGTGGAGTCGCCAATTTTGTTATCGGACTAATCAGTAGGTGCGAACACTAACAGATCTCCGTAGATCCACCTGGATCTAGAACAAAACAAGACAAGACATGACTCTTTCCCTAAGTTTTGACCATTGAATTAGATAGTAGGAAGGAACAAGTAACATACCTTAGTATCGCTTCCTAGGGTCTCTGTTGCTCCCGCTTTGTTCATGTGCTCTCGTGAGGTCAAGACCAAGACAACACAAACCAACCAAAGTGAAGATAGCAAAATATATTCAACCGTCAACTTATGTGTATGATCAAGGAATTACACAATAAAGTGAGAATAGCTTTATGGGAAAGGGACATGCCACTGTATCATATTAATTGAAAGTAAAGATTACAACCTGATAGCCTTGATGTCGCAAGCTTCCTTTCGATGGCTCTTGGCTCCAACACACACACTTTCTCAATCCTTGCATGAAGAAGATCAAATCCTCTTGATACACTAACTAGAGTCTCCAAGCTCCTGTTCAAGTTAAGTCCTTCACACAATTCTTTCACCAATTCTCCAATGAATATTGCTTAACCTTTTCCATGAGAATTCCATCAATATATAGGAGAGAATGAGATGGTTACTTAGATAATAATGATCCCACAATATCAGGGAATCCAGTACAAGGATAACCATTCGAATGCCAACCGATTCTTCTAAAAGATTCCCTTCTAGAACCATCGAGAATTCATCTTTTTTCATTTCTTTAGAGAAGGTTCGCACCCTAGCTATGTTACACAGTGCGATAATTTTTCACCCCAGCTTAAGGCAGCGTGCGAGAATGGGTCATTCTCGCACCCTGGGATACTAGCAACCTGCGAACTCTCTTCAAAAATGAGTTTTCTACGAAGAGATGATTGTCAATTTTCTCAGGAGAAAGTTCTTATGAGAAGCCTGAGTACACCATCATCAATACATCATCATGATGACCAAAATCATGGGTAACAATCATATATAACTACAACAAGTGAAAGTCAAATATGACAGTAGATCAATAACATGCCAGAATCATACATGGCCAACAGTCGACATAAGTTAAGATGATATATGTCCAAATGATATAAGTCAAAATGATAAATGTCAAAATGATAAAACTCAATAATATGGTATTGCGGGTGAAATTGATACATATGATAGTAAACATGAAAATAGGCATCATAATGATATATCAAAAATGATCAATGATGGAGTCTATATGATCAATGCCACTGGCTACTACCAACAACTAGGTCATCATCATTATCTTGATCATAATCAATGTGATCATCATCTTCATCATCCACAGTGTCTTCTTCATCTGCCTCATCATCATCATCATCATCTCATGTGTCTGTATCAGAACCATTATAATCTAGATCTATCTCATGAGGCTCAACTAGATCTTCTGGAAGACCTGTGTTCTATGAAAAAGAACATTCAAAATGAAAAGTTATTATGTATTTCATGCAATATGTAATTTGTGTGTTATATTTCTAATATTACAACATATGAAACAAAACCATAATCATATTACATCATATCAAAGTGCACATACCATAATAAAATTTCAAATAAGTTACAAATAAGAAGTCATTCCATTGTTGTGAAACATGCAACAATTCCAATAAATGTTAGTAAAGATCGTAAAAAAATGTGTTATACATTTTAACTATCAATTGTAAATTCTATTACATAATTGTAAGTGCCAACCCTATCCATTTTGTGCTATATATGATTATGTTTTCCTATAAAAATCCTTTGAGAGTTAATTGGTCTATATTTTTTCTTCTCTTATATTTCACAGATGAATATTTTTCTAGGACATTTTGGCCCATTGTAATATGCTTCAAAGGTCCTTTTATAATTAACTAGTTTATAGGTAATTTTGAAAATGCTCTCGATACTCATTCAACTAGACCACATCCAAATGTCAATCCTTCCAAAGAAAAAATTCAATACATCAAGCCCTAAAGGGTTGAAAATTATGAAAAAAAATGTAATAAAAGGTGTCAAGGTGTATTTTCTTTCCTTGCCTTGCCATGCCATTCCATGTCTTGTCATGCCTTTCATTTGCATGCCTTGCAGTCTCATGCCTTCCATTGTCTTTCCTTGCCATGCATTTCCTTGCTTTACCATGCCATTTCATGCCTTTCCTTTCCATGCCTTTCCTCAACATACCATGCCATGTCATGCCTTTCCTTTGCATGCCTTGCCATTTCATCCCTTTCCTTGTCATGCCATGCATTTCCTTCCCTTGTCATGCCATGCATTATCTTGCCTTGTCTTTTGCATGACTTGCCTTTCCTTTCCTTTCCTTTCCATTCCATGCCATGCCTTGTCGTTCCGTGCCTTTTTATCGTATGGTATGCCTTTCCTTTTCATGCCTCTCCATACCATGCATTTCACTCACTTGCCATGCCTTGTCTTTTCATACCATGCCTTTCACTCATTGTCCATGCCTTGTATTTCCATACCATGTCTTTCCATATCATTCATTTCCTTGCTATTCCATGCCATGTCATGCCTTTCCATGCCATACCTTTCATTGCCTTGTCTTTCCATGCCATGCATTGCCTTGCCTTGACATGCCATGCCATGCCATGTCTTGCCTCACCAAGCCTTTCCTTTCCATGCAATGACATGCCTTTCCTTTCCATGCCATACCATGCCATGTCTTGCCTTTCCATCTCATGCCATGCCATGCCATGCCTTGCTATCGTATTGTATTGATTTCCATGCCACATGCCCCTCCATACCATGCCTTGCAATGCCCAGCCTTGTCTTTCCATACCATGCCATGCCATGGATTTCCTTTGCATGCCTTTCCTTCCCATGTGTTTCCATGTGTTTCCATGCCATGCCTTGCCTTGCCTTGCCATGCCATTCCATTCCATGCCTTGCTATCATATGGTATGTCTTTACATGCCATTCCCCTCCATACCATTCCTTACAATTCCATGCCTTGCATTCACTTGCCATGACTTGTGTTGGAATCTAAATATGTCCTAAAAACATCCTTAGTTAACATTAATTTATGAACCCAAGGACTCGTCTTTTTATCTCAAGAATGTCATCAAAGTCTATGCAGATAGTTGTAGAGGCTGAAATTGCATAGTTAAAGAAAATCTGAGTTTACCAATAATCAAGTTCCTCACACATCCATTAAACTTCTAAAAATAAGATCTTACATAACAGGATTGAAATCTGATCTATAATGTACTATAAATTAAATTGCTAAATTGATATAATTAAGAAACAGTAATTGAATCTATGGAAAACCTTAATAAATTGATCTATTGATGACTATCTAATCTGCTAGAAATAAATAGTTGGGTACTGTAAATTGAGAACGGAACATTAAATGGAAAGAATAGAAGACGATAATTGAGCGAAAAGGAACAAAAAATACTAAACTAAGTGAAAGGGACAACAAATGATAATTTAAGTGAAAGGGACAACAAATGCTAATTTAAGTGAAAGGGACAACAAATGCTAATTTAAGCGAAAAGGAATAGTGCATGTGAAAATGAGAGGAATTGTCAAGCAGTAAACTACATCAATGGAAACTAGAACAATGATCGATAACATTCAAAATGAAGCATCTATCTTCTGTAAGAAAACAACGTGAAAGCATTAACACACTTATGCATTTATCTTCACTATTGCAAGAGAGATTTAAAGCACAAAACATAAATAAAACTAATACAATTACAAATTGAGACAATAACTCCTTCAGACTGGGCCCTTGGTCCTCAGAAGCACTGCTGCTAAAAACTCAGTATGCAAAAATGTTGAAAATGCTCAAAGCTTCTATTAACTCCATAACTGGTGCAACATCTACAAAAATTGCTTGTGTAGAGCAATTTCAAATTCTGAATGTTTTTTAGATAATAATTTTGTGATGATCCTTTTTAGGATTCATTATCCTTTATATATTACAATAATATGGGTAAATTAAACTATCCTGAGGATCGAGAGATCCTCAGGATCACTTTTACTATTTATAAAGTTTACAAAATATGGAATCAATCTTTCTCCAAACTACTTTGTGCCTCATGTATTCAACCTTCAACAGTCTTCATATCCTCAAAATCTCCTTAACTATCTTGGGTTTGACAATATTTATTCATTCCTGTGTTAAAATCAAACAATTCCAACCAAATATCAGAATTTATCTATCATTACTCAATAATATTTCTAGAACACATTAAAACATGGCATATTTAAGGTAAAATTTGATAACACAGGCAGAGCCACTACGGCCAGCAGGCATCCATAGCCTCGACAGGGTTTCCCTTTAACCCATAGATGAGTTTGTATCCTTAATAAATAGTTTGAATTGTCTTTTCCCAAGAAGATCATTATCCCGATTTGGTAGCCAAATGATGATAATGTCACTCACTATATTGTAACCTACATGAACAAGTCATCTCGTGGTGAGACTGCTTGTCCTTTGACGAAAAAATGCCAAAGGCCATTGCCCTGGTGTGGTAGCCCTAGTGGGAATGTCACTTATGTTATTATCTGATGATCTTGGTAGGTTGGCTCTTGATGAGACCCCCTATTCTTTATGGAAGAAGTTTATTACTTTGTTAAAAACTTTAATTTGATTTTGATTTTTATTTTTATTTTTATTTTTAAATCTCTATCAAGGGAGGCTCATCTACTCCTTAAGAGTGAGGGATGGTGTAAGAAGTGTAAGAATTCCAAGTAAGAATGTATCTAAGATTCCTTATTATGATATGAAACCAATTATCATTCAAGTATATGTAGATATATAGGGGAAAGAAACGAATTATGGTGGTTAATGAATTGTGAACAACTTTTAAGATAATTCGGAGAAATTAATCCAAAAATAGTTTACTAAGGTATGTTACATGATCCACACCAAATGAAAAATTAGAAATAGTGTTGATGAAAAAGGAATCAGTGAATTTCATACCCAAAGGAGTGACTGGCATAAAAATGACATGTTTTGACATAGGAACAACAATAGAAAACAAATCGTGAAAGGAACAACAGTTGTTCCTTTCAAATGGACAACAGTATTGAAAAAGAAAAAGAAAGCATTATAAGGGGAACAACAATGTGACAGAAGGAAAAATAATCATTATTTTGGATGGAAGAAATTACTTACTAAGGGAACAACAGTCGTTCTTTTCAAAGGAATGACAATAGTTTGCAAAGTAAACAATGATCATGTGAAGGTAACAAAAATTGTTTCTTTCAAAGGAACGGAAATCGTTTCATTTCAAATGAACAACAACGATGATGCTCGAATTTTTACCCATCTAATTAAGTGATTAAAAAACTCCCACAGACATTTTTTTTTTAGTGAATCTACAGTTGATTATTCATCAACTAAATTCATTCAATTTCTATGGGTAAGTTGATGCAATAATTGAAGTATTGGATGGTCTATGGTTGTGTTCATTTTCTTGTAAAAACAGGGTTTATATTTACTGGATTTTTGAAAAGTGAGATAGTAGCAAGGACCAAAAAAGAGTGTTTAATTATATTTATTAAAGTCATCTTTTCTAATTCTTATTCTCTCAAGTGGCTTTCCTAAAAAAACTAAAAACTCAATCAATTTTGTAAAGAAAGCTATATACAATATGTACATTGTTGATAAAAAATCATCATTTATGAAGTTGATGTTGTTGGGTTACCTTCCCAGCCAAATAGAATCTAAACAATAGGGTCCTTACTTACTTCTTTGCAAAACGATTCTTTTGAAGACGGTTGATGGTAGAGTCATAGCCGATGTACATTTACCAGAAAAGGATAACCAAATCCGTCGATGGTAACTAAAGTGACAGTGCCATTATTATGAACTTCTTTAATTTCATATGGTCCCAACCACCTTGTCTATAATGTTCCAGGAAAATCATGAAATCTGGAATCATAAAGAAGTGATCAATCACCCTTTCTGAAGGATTTCTTATTTATATTTTTATCGTGCCAATTATCTCTCTGTTGTTCAATAACAGTTGTGCGCTCTAAGGAGGATAGGCGTGCTTCATCCAACTCATTGAGATATTGTAGGCGTTGTTTATGTGCCTCTGCAAGATCCAATCCAATCTCCTGGGCCATCCTTAGAGTCTTGATCTCAAACTCAATTGGAAATATGGGTTCTTTACCATAGACTAAATGATAAGGAGAGTATCCAGTGGTGTTATGCCATGTTGTATGATAAGCCCATAAGGCATTTGGAAGCTCGGTTGCCCAATTCGGATGATTTGTTGAGATTATTTTTGTCAGAATTGCCTCCAAGACTTTATTGGTACTTTATACTTTCCCATTTTCCTATGGGTGGTATGGGGAAGTAACCCTCTGCTTAATGTAATAATTTTCCAGGATGGTCATGCTTCTATGAGCTATAAATTGTGACCCTCCATCAGTGATTACTTACCTTGGTAATATGTAGCAGACAAATAATTTAAAAAGAAACTTAATGACTACCTCCTCTATTGTGTATGGCAAGACTTCTGCCTATACCCATTTGGTCATGTAGTCTATTGCAACTAGGATACAGGACTTCTGATTTGATTTCAGGTTGAAGGGGCCAACGGAGTCTAGCACTCAACTCTCTAACGGTTTTGCAACTACTTATGCCTTCAGGGGAATTTCATCAGCTTGGCCTGGTCGACCCATCCGTTTGCAGTTGTCGCAGGTCTGTACATATTTCTTTGCATCTCTAAATATTGAGGGCCAATAATATATTTTCTGTAAAATCTTGTGTTTAGTCCTGCAATCTGCAAAATGTTCACCACAGGGCTTGCCATGACCTACCTTCAGTATGTCGTAGATTTCATCATCTCGTACACATCTTCAGATCTGAAGATCAACCCCTATGTGGAAGAGATATCCACCAATCCAAGTTAATCGTGCACTGCACTAGAAAATCAATTTTATTTCCCTTAATGATAGGTGTGTTGTTAGTTTCTTGGCTTCCAAATAATTTTCCACATTATCTTACCAAGGTGGTTTAGTAGTGACAACAAGCATATGCTCGTCTGGAAATTGATCTTCAACTGTCAAGGAATAATCTATTTTGGGTATGCGAGACAGGAATTCTACAACAAGATTCTCTCTTCTGGGTTGATCTTTGAAGGTGATGTCAAATTCCTGCAATAGAAATACCCACCGAGTAATTTACCCATTAGTAATAGAATTATTAAATAGATATTTAATAGCAGAATGATCAGTATACATAATAACTGGATATCTTGTTATATAATGATGAAATTTATTGATGGCATGTATAACAACTAAAAGTTCTTTTTCTATTATTGTATAATTAGATTCAGCAGAGGTGATATTCTTGCTGATAAAATAAATAAATTAGGGTTTCTTGTCTTCTTCCTGTCCAAGGACAATGCCTATGGTGATATCCGATGCATCTGTGGAGATGTGAAATGGTATTTTCCAGTTCGGTCCTCTCAACACCGGTGCTGTCGAAATCAGCCTTTTGAGTCCTACAAATGCCACATTACACTTGTGAGTCCACTGAAATTCAGCATTACCAGTCAAATCATGTAAAGATGCAGCAGTTCTTGCAAAATTTTCAATAAATCTATGGTAGTATCCTGAAGCGCCAAGGAAACTACGTACCTTAGTTTGTATACGTGGTGTAGGTAGATTAAGAATTACCTCTATTTTTGTTGGATCTACCCTAGTACCACACCTTCAGTCATCATCATATGACATTTTTTATGACTTAAGCATAACCTGGTAGCAATGCATCGTTCCAGTACCTTCTCCAGATACTCTAGAGCTTGTTCAAAGTTGTCGCCATAAGGAGTGAAATCATCCATGTAAACTTCAAGCCCTTCGCTAATTAGATTAGAAAGTATGATTAGAATGGCCCTCTGGAATGTGGCTAGAGAATTACATAATCCAAAGGGAAATACTTTGTATGCAAAGGTACCCCAGGGACATGTGAATGTAGTTTTATCTTGATCTTCTGGGGCAATCTGGATCTGATTATAGCCACTAAAACCATCTAGGAAAGAAAATAAATTCTTCCCTGCTAAGGTATCCAGGACCTGATCGATAAAAGGTAGGGGAAGTGGTCCTTCTGGGTAGCTTTGTTGAGTTCCATGTAGTCTACATAGATTCTCCATTTCCTATTCTTCTTAGGGACGATCACTAGTGTGGAAACCCACCAACTGTCCGAGATAGGATATATAAAATATGCATCCAACAACTTTTGTAATTCTTCTTTAACAATGTCCCTGAGGTGGGATTCAATCTTATTTGGGGTTTTCAGATGGATCAGGCATATTTCTCAATATAAATATGACGTGTACAGAGTTGCAGATCAATTCCCTTCATGTCAGAATACTCCCAGGCAAAAGCCTGTTGATATTTAGAAAGGATTTGAATCAATTTTTGTTGTTGTTGCTCATTTAAATTGGCATTAATATTCAGATACCTCCCTGGTGAAATCTCAACTGATTTATTGTTATGGATAGAAATAGTTGGTATTTTTTGTTCCATCAATTCTTCCAGTGGGTCTCCTTGTGCTTCACTATCCAAAACAACTTTTATCATTTGGCATGTTGGGTTACTTATAATGGCTGGGATATTAATGAAGCTACTGATCACATCATCCTGTAATTGGTTCTTGATTCTGAGAGATTCTTCCAGTGTGAGAGGGGATTGTAGATCCTTTTCTGGATATCTTGGTGGTCGCAACTGCGAATGTATGATAGTCGGGCTTGGTTTAGCTGGAGGGTACATGATGAGGTTATTTGTAACACCTCCTGTAGCAATTGTCATGTTACCTATGTGATATCATATGTATGCATTTGTTGTTGTGAGCCATGGTCTTCCTAGTATTAATGGATTCCCATTGAGTCCACTCCTTGGGTTGACGATGAGGAAATCCGTTGGATATTCCCAAGAGTCGACTGAAATTTCTATAAGGCTCCTACCACATGAACAGTTGATTATGATTTTTTAACTTTCCTAATAGGCTTCCTCCCACATAATTCCTTGATTGTATTTGCATAAATTGGGATGTCTTGCAAAGCCTACAGGAGTGGGATCTTGACATATAAATTCTTGAGTTCCCCTACAATGTCGAAGTTAGGATACATCAAAGGTTTTTCTATCATCAACCTTTTGGGGAACGAGGGAGGAGGAGTTAAATCCTTATCAAGATTATGTTGTTCGACTGTGTTTCCTCCCTACTCTGTTTCTTCCGTTATGACCACAGTCGAGGGTGTTATTGTTGGTTGTATGTTATTTTCATTCTCCTTCTCTTGGGAAACTTTACTTTCTTCAAGAGATATTATGCATCCCGATCTCAACCAGAGTTCATTGCACCCTACCGATTTGATTTCCCCTTCCACATTCTCAATAATATGGACAATCTAGGTTGGTCTATTATTAGGATTTGGCTGGGGTTGGGCTATTAATTGAGGGAGCAATTGCGATTGAGGGTTTTGGGGTAGTTGGAGTGGAGCTTGCAAAGTGGTTTGGATTTGAGGGGCCATCCCCATGGGTTGATTGGTCATTCCTGTGGGGTGCTGCCAGTTTTGGTTCCAATTGGAGTTTTGGGCAGTCATGTTGGGCCACTGTGAAGGATAGGGGTTATTTTTTGGATTCTGCCAAGATGGGGTAGGGTATTGCGAGATGGGCCAGGTAGGATTCGCAGCTAGCTAATTTGGCCAAGGGGGGTTTGCAGTCAGTTGATTTAGACAAGGGTGGTTTGTAGCTAGATACTACTGGGGTTGCTAAGTGGGGTTAGAAAATGATTGACCCCGCCATGTGTTTCCAAAATTTTGTTGTTTATTATACTTCCCGGAAAAGAAAGAGGAAAGATCTTGTAGTGTACCTTGGGGACAAGCTTGCTATTGGCGACGTTGGGCCATCATATATACTCATTATGTTTCATCTTCTTCCTCCTTGAAGACAGATTTTAATCCTAGAAGTGATGGGAATTGATCTGTTGTGTGGTATTTAGCACAGATAGCACACACTCAAACCACATCCAAAGGACATTCCCTTGGACCATGTTTTTTTCTACATCGGTGGAAAAATATGGCCAAAGTTTGTTATGATTCTTCTTGTTTCTATTTGGCCTGCAATACATCCAATTGTGTAGTCAGAGTGCTCAGAATATCAGTTATGAAATTTTCTAAAAGATTACCGACTTATGCTCAGGTAAATCCTTCACTGGTAATATTGTTATTTCTAGTGAGGGGAGTCTGCATCCCTGATCTGGTCCGTGTACTTCCACATGAGAACCTGATGCATAATTGAATGATGTTATCATAATTTTATTGATAAATATCACCCTTCCCCATTAAATTCAATGTTTCTACGTATTCATCTTTCATTCCTTTTATCAAAGTGGCTTTGAGAACCTCACGTGGTAATGTAATATAAGGAGATCTTTGCAAATTGTATTGGAACCTTTCAACATATTCTTCTAATGTCTCATTTTATTTTGTATTCATTTGAAATATTTCATCTTTTAGATCCCTGGTTCTACAATAATCCTGATACTTTGTCAACAAGGCTTGTTTCATCTCATCCCATGAGTTTATAGTTCTGCCTCCCAATCCCATAAACCAGCTCAAAGTTGCCCCTTTCAAAGTGGAAGGGAACAACTTTAGTTTTTAAGGTTCAGAGGTGTAATCATAACCCCTACATAGGAAATCAAATTCGAATAAGAATGCATCTAGGTCATCTGAAATCGATCCATGAAAGGTTGGCAGATTTTGCAAGGGAATTGATTTCATGGGGGCATTGGCAACTGGATAAACTATCGGATATTCCAAAGTGGAGGTCTGGGGTCATTGTTGATTTGGTTGTGCCATTTGGTTGAAGATATGCCAATAATCTTTAGGAATTTATTGGCCTGGGTGTTCTTCTGATTGATTATTTGATCCCCTAGGGGATTTGATTGCACTACCTCTATTTGGGATTTCAGGTATGCCTTATCCTTTCATAGGATATTCAGGATCATGTGGTGGTGATGGGTTTTCCTTAGAAACCCCACTGGTTTCCCATTCTCCTTCCTCCAAATTACAATAATTTCCCTCGTCTAAAGGGATGAGAGGTGGAAGATATGTACTTTGAAAACTTTGCTCAGTCCCTCCAGTTTTGTTGTGAATCTCAGCATGGGTTGTAGTTGGTGAAACTGTTGCCTAAGGGATTCAGGTGTAACCTCTCTTGGGTCCAAACAAATCTTGATATTCATATTTTCGGATGATGTCTTCTATGAAAGTGTTTCTCCTAGGGAGCATCGAGCCCTGGGCTTTGTTAGTTTTTGGTGGGGCTTTTGGTTTTTCAGGTTCTTTATTTTTAGTCATACACACTTCACACAAAAAATCTAAACACCTATATAACCTCTATATATCATATGGAGGTAGGCGCTAGCATAAGAATTTTACTTATTGCCTGCATAGTTTCTTCCCTTTCATCTTCATTACCTCATCCTCCAGAGACACAACCTATGCTACCTTTGACACTCTCCCTAACAATGGCGCAAAAATGTTGTACTCTAAATATGTCCTAAAAACAACCTTAGTTAACATTAATTTATCAACCTAAGGACTTGTCTTTTTGTCTTAAGAATGACAACAAAGTCTATGCAGATAGTTGTAGAGGCTGAAATCATGTAGTTAAAGAAAATCTGAGTTTATCAAAAATCAAGTTCCTCACAAATTCATTAAACTTCTAAAACTAAGATCTTACGTAACAAGATTGAAATCTGATCTATAACGTGCTATGAATTAAAATCATGAATTAAATTGATAAATTTATCTAATTAAGAAACAGTAATTGAATCTATGGAAAATCTTAATAAATTGATCTATTGATGACTATCTAATCTACTAGAAATAAATAGTTGAGTACTGTAAATTGAGAACAGAACAATAAATGGAAAGAACAATAGATTCTAATTGAGAGAAAAGGAACAACAAATACTAAACTAAGTGAAAGGGACAACAAATTCTAATTTAAGCGAAATGGACAACAAACGCTAATTTAAGCGAAAAGGAACAGTGCATGTGAAAATGAGAGGAATGGTCAAGCAGTAAACTAAAACAATGGAAACTGGAACAACAATCGATAAAATTCAAAATGAAGCATCTATCTTCTGTAAGAAAACAACATGAAAGAATTAACACACTTATGCATTTATCTTAACTATTGCAAGAGATATTTAAAGCACAAAACATAAATCAAACTAATACAATTACAGCTTGAGACAATAACTCGTTCAAACTGGGCCCTTGGCCCTCATAAGCACTGCTGCTAAAAACTCAATATGCAAAAATGATGAAAACGCTCAAAGCTTCTATTAACTCCATAACTGGTGCAACATCTACAAAAACTTATTCTGTAGAGAAGCTTCGAATTCTTAATGTTTTTGAGATAATAATTATGTGATGATCATTTTCAGGATTCATTATCCTTTATATATTACAATAATATGGGTAGATTAAGCGATCCTTAGGATCGAGAGATCCTCAGGATTGCTTTTACTATTTATAAGGTTTACAAAATATGGAATCAATCTTTCTCCAAACTACTTTGCACCTCATGTCTTCAACCTTCAACAGTCTTCATATCCTCAAAATATCCTTAACTATCATGGGTTTGACAATATTTATTCATTCTCATGTTAAAATCGAATAATTCCAACCAAATATCAAAATTTATCTATCATTACTCAATAATATTTCTAGAAGACATTTTAATCATTTTATATCCTAATTATTCCTAATTAACAGAAAATTCAATTAAGATTATATCATAAACCCTAGGAATAAGGAGGATATTTATACCTTTTTCACAACCCAACAACTTGTCTTTCCATACCATGCCTTTCCATATCATACCTTGCCTTTTCAAGCTATGTCATGCCTTGCCTTTGCATGCCTTCCATCTAGAGAACCCCTCACTCCCGGGTGCCATGCCTCATGAGCTGATCGATAATGTGGTCACCTAGTCCATGCCTAAGGAAGCTTGCAACATCTCACAGAACTCAAAAATGTCGCTCTGTTAGGTTTTATTCCTTGAGGAGGAATTCGCCAAGATTCCACAAAATGGTTTGCGATGCAACTTGCAACACAATATATAATGAAAACTGAGACTTATATTGAGTAACGATCATCTCCGTTGTATTCCTCGAATAATATTTTAGTTAGAGCACCCTCACCCCAAGGTGCCATGCCTCGGAAGTTTCTTTACTCATTGATTTCAAGAACTAGGGATTTGTTAAGTTTGAAGAAATAAAACATTTGGATTTAGGGGTCCAATTTATGAAACCATGCCTCTAGATTGGATGGATAATGTGGTCACCTATTCCATGCCTAAAAAATATTACAGCATCTCATGGACCACAAAAATGTTTCTCTGTTAGGTTTTTATGCCCTAAGAAGGAATGGGCCAAGAGTCCCCGAAATGGTTTGGGATGAGACTTGAAATTGGGCATATAAAAAAAATCGATACTCGGATGGAAAAACCATCGTCTCCATTGGATTCCTTGGATAGGATTTCAGCTAGAGCACCCCTCACTCCCGGGTCCCATGCCTCGAAAGTTGTTTTTTCATCTATTTGGAGAACTAAGGTTTTTCTCAGTAAGAAGCAATGAAACATTTGTATTTAGGCCTCTAATTTATGAAACCATGCCTTGAGAGAATATGGAAAATATGGTCACCTATTCCATGCCTAAACAAGCTTGCAGCATCTCACGGAACTCAAAAATGTTGCTCAGTTAGGATTTTATGACCTGAGGAGGAATTAGCCAAAAGTCCCCGAAATGGTTTGGAATGTGACTTGAAACAGTGAATAAAATGAATATTGAGACTTAGATAGAGGAACCATCAACCCTGATGGATTACTGGGATAGGATTTCAGCTACATCACCCCTCACTCTTGGGTGCCATGCTTTAGAAGTTGCTTTACTCATTGATCTCGAGAACTAGTGTTTTTCTCAGTCTGAAGCAATGAAACACTTGGATTAAGGGGTCAAATTTATGAAATCATGCCTTGGGAGTGGATGGATAATGTGGTCACCTATTCCATGCCTAAACAATCTTGTATCATTTCATGGAACTAAAAAATGTTGCTCCATTAGGTTGTTATACCCTAAGGAGGAATTGGCCAAGAGTCCCTGAAATGGTTTGGTATGCAAATTAAAACTGGGCATGAAAATCGAGACTCGGATTGAGGAACTGCAATATCTATTGGATTCCTGGCATACGATTTCAGCTATAGCACCCCTCACTCCCAGGTCCAATCCCTTGGAAGTTATTTTTTCATCAATTTTGAGAACTACAGTTTTGCTCAGTTTGAAGCAATGCAACATTTGGATTTAGGGGTACAATTTATGAAACCATGCCTAGGGAGTGGATGGACAATGTGGTCACATTTTCCATGCCTAAACAAGCTTGCAACATCTCACAGAACTCAAAAATGTTCCTATGTTAGGCTTTTATGCCCCATGGAGGAATTGGCCAAGAGCCCCCAAAATGGTTTGGGATGCGACTTACAACTGTGCATAAAATGAAAAATGAGTCTTGGATTGAGGAACCATCAACTCTGATGGATTACTAGGATAGGATTTCAGCTAGAGAACCCCTCACTCCTAGGCTCCATGCCTCAGAAGTTGATTTACTCATTGATTTCAAGAACTAGTGTTTTGCTCAGTTTAAAGAAATGCAGCATTTGGATTAAGGGGTTCAATTTATGAAACTATGACTTGGGAGAATATGGACAATGTGGTAACCTAGTCCATGCCTAAACAATCTTGCATCATCTCATGGAACTCAAAAATGTTTCTCTGTTACGATTTTATGCCCTGAGTAGGAATTGGCCAAGAGTACCTGAAATAGTTTGGATGCAACTTGCAACTCAAAATATAAAAAAAAATAAGACTCGGATTGAGAAATCGTCGTCTCTGTTGGATTGCTGACATAGGATTTTAGCTAGAGAAACACTAACTCTCAAGTCCAATCCCTCAAAAGTTGTTTTTTTCATCAATTTTTAGAACTAGGGTTTTGCTCAGTAAGAAGCAATGCAACATTTGGATTTAGGGGTCCAATTTATGAAACCAAGACTTGGAAGAAGATGGAAAATGCAGTCACATAGTCCATGCCTAAAAAATCTTTCATCATCTCACAAAACTCAAAAATGTTGCTATGTTAGGTTTTTATGCCCTGAGGAGAATTGGCCAAGAATCCCTGAAATGGTTTGGGATGTGACTTGCAGCTGGGCATAAAATGAAAATCAAGACTCGGATTGAGGAACCATCGAATTTGATGGATTACTGGGATAGGATTTCATCTAAAGAACCCCTCACTCCTAGGTGCCATGCCTCATAAGTTTCTTTACTCATTGATTTCGAGAACTAGTGTTTTTCTCAGTTTAAAGCAATGCAACATTTGGATTAAGGGGTCCAATTTATGAAACCATCCCTCGGGATTAGATGGATAATGTGGTCACCTATTCCATGCCTAAAAAAGCTTGAAGCGTATCACATAACTCAAAAATGATGATCTGTTAGGTTTTTATGCCCTGAGGAGGAATTGGCCAAGAGTCCATAAAATGGTTTGGGATGCAATTTGCAACTGGGAATAAAACAAAAAATGAGACTTAGATTGAGGAACCACCATCTCTGTTGGATTCCTGGCATATGATTTCAGCTAGATCAACCCTAACTCTCGGTTTCCATATCTCGGAAATTGTTTTAGTCATTGATTTTGAGAAATAGTGTTTTTCTCAGTTTGAAGCAATGCAACATTTGGATTTAGGGGTCCAATTTATGAAACCATGCCACAGGAGAGGATGGAAAATGTGGTCACATATTCCATGCCTAAACAATTTTGTAGCATATCACAAAACTCAAAAATGTTAGTCAGTTAGGATTTTATGCCCTGGGGAGGAATTGGCCAAGAGTCCCCAAAATGGTTTGGGATGTGAATTGCAACTGGGCATATAATTAAAAATTAGACTCTGATTGAGGAACCATCATCATCATTGGATTATTCTCATAGAATTTCAGCTAGAGCACCCCTCATTCCCGAGTCCAATGCCTCAGAAGTTGTTTTTTTCATCGATTTTGAGAACTAGGGTTTTGCTCAGTTTGAAGCAATACAACATTTGGATTTAGGGGTAAAATTTATGAAACCATGCCTCGAGATCATATGGACAATATGGTCACATAGCTCATGCCTAAAAAATATTGCAGCATCTCACAAAACTCAAAATTGTTGCTTTGTTAGGATTTTATGCTATGAGGAGGAATTGGCCAAGAATCCCTGAAATGGTTTGGGATGCGACTTGCAACTGGGCATATAAAGAAAAATGAGACTTTGATTTAGGAACTGTCATTTTCGTTGGATTCCTGACATAGGATTTCATCTATAGAACCCCTCACTCCCGGGTCCAATCCCTCAGAAGTTGTTTTTTCATCGATTTTGAGAACTACAGTTTTTCTCAGTTTGAAGCAATGCAACATTTGGATTTAGGGGTACAATTTATGAAATTGTCCCTCAAGAGTGGATTTCCATTGTGGTCACATATTTCATTCCTAAACAAGCTTCCAGCATCTCACAGAACTCAAAAATGTTGCTCTTTTAGTTTTTTATGCCCTGAGGAGGAATTGGCCAAGAGTCCCAGAAATGGTTTGGGATGCAACTTGCAACTGGGCATATAATGAAAATCGAGACTTTGATTGAGGAACTGTCATCTCTGTTGGATTCCTAGAATAGTATTTTATCTAGATCACCCCTCACTCTCAGGTCTAATCCCTTAGAAGTTGTTTTTTTCATCGATTACGAGAACCAACATTTTGCTCAGTTTGAAGCAATGAAACATTTGGATTTAGGGGTCCAATTTATGAAACCATACCTCAGGAGTGGATGGACAATGTGGTCACCTTTTCCATGCCTAAAAAATATTTCAACAGCTCAAGGAACTAAAAAATGTTGCTTCATTAGGCTTTTATGACCTGAGGAGGAAATGGTCGATAGTCCCCGAAATAGTTTGGGATGCGGCTTGCAACTGGGCTTAAAATTAAAACCGAGTCTCATATTGAGGAACCATCGACTCTGATGGATTACTGGGATAGGATTTCAGCTAGAGCACCGCTCACTTTCGGGTTCCATGCCTTATAAGTTTCTTTACTAATTGATTTTGTGAACTAGTGTTTTGTTAAGTTTGAAGCAATGCAACATTTGGATTAAGGGGTCCAATTTATGAAACCATGCCTTGAGAGAAGATTTACAATGTGGTCACCTAGTCCAAGCATAAAATAACTTGCAGCATCTCACGGAACTCAAAAATGATGCTTTGTTAGTCTTTTATGCCATGAGGAGGAATTGGCCAAGAGTCCCTGAAATGGTTTGGGATGTGACTTGCAACTAAGCATATAATGGAAAATGAGACTCAGATTGAGAATCTGTCATCTTCGTTGGATTCCTACCATAGTATTTCATATAGATCCCCCCTCACTCTCAGGTGTAATCCCTCGTGTTAACTCCCAAAATTAAATCGTTCTTTCGGTTGAATTTTGTAGTGGATATCATGGCTATTGGTAGCGTCCTCAAGTTACTTTTGAGTTTTTATAGCTGAGAAAAATTTTAGATTTTGGTTTGACTTAGAAATAATTTGGTTTGTAAAGTCTTATTTTTCAAAATTGTCATTTTTTACTTTCCACAGCTAACGTGTTTTCAAAGATTCATTGTGAGCTGTGGAAAGTGCCCACTTTCAACAGCTAAAGAGCTATTTTCATCAGTTGACGCGCTGTTGAAAGTGACAAACATTAAAAAGTTTTGAAAATTAGTTCTCGGGTGGCTCGCTGTGACAAATACACGCTTTCCGCAGCTAAGGAGGGTCTTCTACAAAGCGGTGCGCTGTTGAAAGTGCATACTTTCAGCAGCTCACGGGGGTTTCTTCGCAGAGTCGCGCACTGAGGAAAGTCAAGATTATCAACTGCTAACAGAGGTTGTACTCCTGGGTTGGCAACATCAAATCAAATATTTGGTTCCATATCAGACATTGTTCACAAAAGACCGTTTAGATTTTTGAATTGCAAATGGAAAGAATGATACTTAAACTTGCAGGGAACTTTTCAATCCCTTCCCAAGCTCCAAGTGAAGATCTGAAAACTCCATTGGATATCTTATATTCTCTAGATGTCGATCGACTATTTAAACATGAAAAACGGACTTTTTATGACCAAGAAATTTGATTTTGAAAATCCGCCCACTTTCAACAGCGCAGAAGGCAGAATTTTGACTAGTTAGCTATGGAAAGTGGCTACTTTCAACAGCGCGGGAGCAGATTTTTCAGGCAGGTGCGCTGTTGAAAGATGTCATGGCCAGAATAGCCAAATTCTCACCCAGATCAAGAATTTTTGGGTTTGGATGGTTTGAATCCTTCTTCAAAAAGTTGGTTATGAATTATCAAATCAAAATCTGAAGGCCATTTTTGGAGATGAAAGTCAAAAGGGCATTTTTTGACT
>ML777779.1:458857-476457 GCA_009831015.1 Picea engelmannii
AAAGATAGAGGTTGACCTCATCTTGAGGATCTCTCCTTATCTTTTGTGAATTAGTTTTGACTTTCTATTTTTAGAATATCAGATCCATTGTTTTAGGATCTGAAACTGATTGTAAGAGGCTATAAAACCAAAGACATTTGGAGCACTAAGGGTGGGACTTGGAATACTATGATGCTGCCACTGTAATACACAGACTTATTCTTATTTTATAAAAAATCGCAAGCTTCTTTCAGTTCTGTGTCAAATTTTCTCTTCTGTTATTTTATAGCTTATGAGTGGAAGTCCTTTGTTGAAGCTCATTCAATTTGCAGTGACTGTCATCTCACTGATTAATTGTCTTAGTTGATTATCATAAGTTATTTCTTGGTTGTTAGACCCATTGTGTTTGTTGGCATGAAACATAATCTGGTTCAATAGCTATTTTCTTTCCCCATTTAATCAAACTTTATCTAACCACGGTGCTAGAAAGCCTTGTGAGATTTTGTATCTCTAGACATTCTTAAAAAACACAGTCCAGCCCTTGTATATTCATTTTGATCCACCAAACCACATCAAATATTAAGAAAATATTTCCAAAAAGAGTTAGTTACCAGGCATCTCTGACTTACAGCCTAGGAGAGTTTCCTGGAGTGATAACACCTCGAAAGTTGTTTTTTTCATAGATTTTGAGAACTAGGGTTTTGCTTAGTAAGAAGAAATGAAACAATTGGATTTAGGGGTCCAATTTATGAAACCATTCCTTGGGAATGGATGGACAATGTGGCCACATACTCCATGCCTAAAAAATCTTGCAACATCTCACAAAACTCAAAAATGTTGCTCAGTTAGGATTTTATGCCCTGTGGAAGAATTGGCCAAGAGTCCCTTAAATGGTTTGGGATGTGACTTGCAAAAGGGAATATAAATAAAATTGAGACTTTGATTGAGGAACTATCATCTCCATTAGATTCCTAGCATAGGATTTCACCTAGAGCACCCCTCACTCTTGGGTCCAATCCCCCAAAAGTTGTTTTTTTCATCAATTACGAGGAATAGTGTTCTACTCAGTTTGAAGAAATGAAATATTTGGATTTAGGAGTCCAATTTATGAAACCATGCCTCAGGAGTGTATGGAAAATGTGGTCACCTTTTACATGCCTAAAGAAGCTTGCATCATCTCACAGAACTCAAAAATGTTGCTCTATTACGTTTTTATGCCTTGAGGAGGAAATGGCCAAGAGTCCATGAAATGGTTTGGTATGCGACTTGCAACTGGGAATATAATGAAAACCAAGTATCATATTGAGGAACCGTTGAATCTAATGGATTACTAGGATAGTATTTCAGCTAGAGCACCCCCTCACTCCCGGGTGTCATGCCTAGGAAGTTGCTTTACTCACTAATTTCAAGAACTAGTGTTTTGCTAAGTTTGAAGAAATGAAACATTTGGATTAAGTGGTTCAATTTATGAAACCATTCCTCGGGAGTGGATGAAAAATTTGGTCACCTATTCCATGACTAAACAATCTTCCAGCATCTCATGGAACTAAAAAATGTTGCTCTATTAGGATTTTATTCCCTACAGAGGAATTGGCCAAGAGTCCTTAAAATGGTTTTGGATGCGACTTGCAACTGAGTATATAATGAAAAATGAGAATCAGATTGAGAAACTGTCATCTCCGTTGGATTCTGGGCATAGGATTTCAGCTAGAGTACCCCTCACTCCTAAGTCCAATCCCTCGGAAGTTATTTTTTTCATCAATTTTTGAGAACAAGGGTTTTTCTCGGTAAGAACCAATGCAACATTTGGATTTAGGGGTCCAATTTATGAAACCATTCCTCACGAGTAGATGGAAAATGTGGTCGCATATTTCATGCCTAAACAATCTTACAACATCTCACGAAACTCAAAAATCCTGCTCTGTTAGGTTTTTATGCCATGAGGAGGAATTGGCCAAAAGTCCCTGAAATGGTTTGGGATGTGACTTGCAACTGGGAAAAAAAATGAAAAATCGAGACTCGGATCAAGGAATCGTTCACTCTAATGGATTACTGGGATAGGATTTCAGCTAGAGCACCCCTCACTCCCAGTTTCCATGCCTCGAAAGTTGCTTTACTCATTGATTTCAAGAACTAGTGTTTTTCTTAGTTTGAAAAAATTCAACATTTGGATTAAGGGGTCTGATTTACGAAACCATCCCTCAGGAGCATATGGATAATTTGGTCTCCTATTCCATGCCTAAATAAGTTTGCAACATCCCATAGAACTCAAAAATGTTGCGCCGTTAGGTTTTTATGCCCTGGGGAGGAACTGGCCAAGAGTCCCTGAAATGGTTTGGGATGTGACTTGCAACTGGGAATAAAACGATAATCAAGACTCGGTTTGAGAAACCATTATATTTTTTGGATTTCTGACATAGGATTTCATCTAAAGCACCCATCACTCATGGATGCCATGCCTCGGAAGTTGCTTTACTCATTGATTTCAAGAACTAGTTTTTTGCTCAGTTTCAAGCAATGCAACATTTGGATTTAGGGGTCCAGTTTATGAAACCATACCTCAAGAGAATATGGACAATGTTCCACATATTCCATGCCTAAACAAGCTTGCAGCATCTCACAAAACTCAAAAATGATACTCCGTTAGGCTTTTATGCCCTGAGGAGGAATTGGCTAAGAGTCCCCGAAATGGTTTGGGATGCAACTTGCAACTGGAAATATAAAGAAAATAGAGACTCTTATTGAGGAACCGTCTTCTCCGTTGGATGCCTGACATAGGATTTTAGCTAGAGCACCCTCACTCCCAGGTCTAATCCCTCAGAAGTTTTTTTTTTCATCGATTTTGAGAACTAGGGTTTTGCTCAGTAAGAAACAATGCAACATTTGGATTTAGGGGTCCAATTTATGAAACCATGTCATGGATGGAAAATGTGGTCACCTATTCCATGCCTAAACAAGATTTCATCATCTCATGGAACTCAAAAATGATCCTTCGTTAGGTTTTTATGCCCTGACGAAGAATTGGCCAAGAGTCCCTGAAATGGTTTGGGATGCGACTTGGAGATGGGCATAAAATGAAAACTGAGACTTGGATTGAAAAACCATCGACTCTAGTGGACTACTTGGATATGATTTCAGCTAGCTCACCCCTCACTTCTAGGTGCCATGCCTCAGAATTCACTTTACTCATTGATTTCGTGAACTAGTGTTTTGCTCAGTTTGAAGCAATGCAACATTTGGATTAAGGGATCCAATTTATGAAACCATCCCTTGGGAGTCAATGGATAATGTGGTCACATATTCCATGATTAAAGAATATTGAAACATCCCACGGAACTTAAAAATGTTTCTCTATTAGGATTTTATGAGCTGAGGAGGAATTGGCCAAGAGTCCCCAAAATGGTTTAGGATGTGACTTTCAACTGGGCATATAATGAATACCGAGACTCAGATTTAGGAACCGCCGTCTCCATTGGATTCCTAACATAGTATTTCATCTAGAGAACCCCTAACTCCCAGGCCCAATCCCTCAGAAGTTGTTGTTTTCATCGATTTTGAGAACTAGGGTTTTTCTTAGTTTGAAGCAATACAACATTTATGTTTCTTTTGTGTAGTAAAGTTTGGGAGGAGTAGTGGGTCATGGACCATGATGAGAACCCTTTGGAATTCATCATTTTCTTCACTTTTCATTTTCTTTAAAAATAGGAAGAAGTCAAATATGTATGTGTTGATGGTTCTTATATTGCACCAAGTCTGCACTTCATGCCAAATGTCCGTGGTAGTCAATATATAATGCAATGGGTTTATCTCACAGGGTCTCAACTTTGAGAACATGTGACATAGCATATTTTTGGTGACATGACATAGTACCAAATTATTTGGATGACATAATTATTTTTCTCACCATGGTGTTGTGCCACAAGGGTATTTGACAACATAGAAGAAACAATTGGTTTTATGTGTGACCAACTATTAGATAAATAGGTCATTTGTACAAGCTCATGGTATATGGAATCCTTTGATGTTGCATCATGGATCATAAATTACTTAGAATTTAATGGGAGAGACATCATGAAATACTTATAATATGCTCAATCTTGCGACATCTATCAAGGAACTAGGAAACCATCTTTTAGGGATGAAATGTTGTTATGCCTAGTAGTTGTGCTACAACCATTAGAAAAATGGGTAGTAACATTAACAACCCTAGGCGTTCAATTTAGATAACATCAGTAACATAGATGCATGATGAAGAAATATCAATAAGACTCTTATTATCTCCTATTTTAAATAAGAATATGAGAAACTTTCACTCTCCAAACTAGGTATAATATGTACCTATAAACAACTTGTTCATTGTTTCTTATGGTCGGTCAAACCTATCTTCAGTTTGTCTATCATATGTGTTGGTAAATTGCATGATTAGGTGTCGATTCATGGGCTAGGATATTTTTACCTCAATGTTTATCCCATAGTTGGGCACTTCATTGGGGAAACAAGACATAATTTACTCAAGGGTGAGTCAACAATTGTGGAACAAGCTTGTCAGTCCCTTCATTTTGATGGAGTACATGTCGGTACATACTCAAAATACAAATAAATTTGAGTTGCATCACACCTGATAAAGACTGTAAATTAAATAAATATTATCATAGATGGTCGTAGCCATGAAACATGATTGTATGCATGAATTTAGGTGGCTAAAGAAGTAGAGTGGTGTAAGGTGTCTAAATAGACTTGTGGGAGCTTACGTAAGTCCATTATGATGCTCGTTTTGGATTTTATGCCCCCTGAACCAAATTTTCCACATGTCCTTGAATGGCTAGAGGAGACAAGTTGAAACTCATGATAAAACTCAAACTAGGACTCAGATGCATGAACCGTTAGTTGCATTGGATTCGGAGCACCGTGTTTCAGCTAGTGGAGCCCCTACGTTATCATTTTGTTGACCGAAAAACCATTTTTTGGAGTATCTCCAACACTAGGATTTTGTTCAATGAGGCATAGTGAAATTTATGAAGATGAGGTTGATTTTCAAGAACACTCTATCAATCATTTTTTGCTAGTGTTTTTGCATGGGCCTTGGCCAAACAGACTTGCAAGAGCTTACAGAACTTCATTATGTTGCTTGGTTTGAATTTTATGCCTCCAGACCAAATTGGCCACATGTCCTTGAATGGATTGAGGAGGCGAGTTGCAACTATCTATAAAACTCAAACCGAGACTCATATACACAAACCTTCAATTGCACTGGATACAGAGTACTGGGTTTTAGTTAATGGGGCTCTTATGCTATCATTTTGTCAACCAAAAAATAATTTGTTGGAGTATCTCCAACACTAGGGTTTTGGTCAATGAGGCATAGTGCAATTTTTGAAGAGGAGGTCGATTTTCAAGAACATTGTGTCAGGTATTTTTGGCTAGTGTATTCTCATGGTCCTTGGCCAAACAAACTTGCAGGAGCTTATGGAACTCTATTATGCTACTCGGTTTGGATTTTATGCCCCCAAACCAAATTGGCCACATGTCCTTGAATGCATTGAGGAGGCGAGTGGTACCTATAGATAAAAATGGCATGAATTTAGGTGGATAAAGAAGTAGAATGGTTTAAGGTTTCTAAAAAAGACTTGCAGGAGCCTATGGAAGTCCATTATGCTACTCATTTTGGATTTTATGCCCTCAAACCAAATTGTCCACATATCCCTGAATGGCTTGAGGAGGAGAGTTGCAACTCATGATAAAACTCAAAGAGGGACTCAGATGCACAAATTGTCAGTTGCATTGGATTCGGAGCATTGGGTTTCAGCTAGTGGGGCCCCTATCCTATCATTCTGTCGACCAAAAAACCATTTATTGAAGTATCTCTGACATTATGGTTTTGGTCAATGAAGCATAGTGCAATTTGTGAAGATGAGGTCGATTTTCAAGAACACTATGTTGGGAATATTTGGCCAGTGTATTTGCATGGACCTTGTCCAAACAAACTTGTGGGAGCTTACGTAACTATGTTATGCTTCTCGGTTTGGATTTTATGCCCCCGAACCAAATTGGCCACATGTCCTTGAATGGCTTGAGGAGGTGATTTGAAAATATCAATAAAACTCAAGTCAGGACTCGAATGGACGAAATTTCAATTGCATTGGATCCAGAGCACCTAGTTTCAACCATTGGGGATCTTATGCTATCATTCCTTCGACCGGAAAACAATTTGTTGGAGTATCTCCAACACTAGGGTTTTGGTGAATGAGGCATACTGAAATTTCTGAAGAGGAGGTCAATTTTCAAGAGAATTGTGTCAGGTATTTTTGGCTAGTGTAGTCACATGGGCCTTGGCCAAATAGACTTGTGGAAGCTTACGAAAGTCCGTTATGCTACTCAATTTGGATTTTATGCCCCCAGACCAAATTGACCACATGTCCCTAAATGGCTTGAGGAGGCGAGTTGCAACTCGCGATAAAACCCAAATTGTGACTCAGATGCATGAATCGTCAGTTGCATTGGAATAAGAGCACTAGGTTTCAACTAGCGGGGCCCCTACGCTATCATTCCGTCAACCGAAAAACCATTTGTTCGAGTATATCTTGCACTAGGGTTTTGGTCAATGAGGCATAGTGCAATTTATGAAAATGAGGTCGATTTTCAAGAACAATATGTCGGGTGTTTTTTTCTCGTGTAGTTTCATGGGCCTTGGCCAAATATACTTTCGGGAGATTTTTATCTCCCCAAAATGATTTTCCAAATCACATGATAAGATGATCATTAGGTAGAAGAGTTATTTCTAAATCTTAAGTTTTAAAGGTTTTGAGACAAGCTTAAAATCATATCAATTCAATAAATTAAGGAATCCACATCTCAAATTACACCAAAAGATAATTTTAATATTTTGGTGGCTTAATGGTCAAATTTATAGTGTTGAGAGCCGCCAAAAATCTCTCACTTTCGGCGGCTAAAAGGATAAACACGGGACTATTTGGCCGCCAATATCGCAGAAGACTCCAGAATGAACTTCTTTCTGCCCAAATCGCATTTTTTGGTTTCCAGATTCTACGGGAATGATGTTTAATTAAGGATAATAAGGATACAGATCATTCTCCTTTGCAATCTTTGGAGGCATATGATAAAAAGATGAAATTGTGTTTTCAAAAATACTGCATTTTTACTGTGTTGAGTCATCATTTTCAAATGATGATTATGAGCAACTGAAGAATCATTTTGAGAAATGGGTGGAGGATTTTGTTACTAACATGTAAAATAACAATAAACTCTCTCAATTTTCCTATAGGTGTCATATATTTGTAGAATCAAATCCATCTCTGAGCCCTAATTTTCGGATCTCAGAATTTCCCTGCTTGACACATGTTTTTGAAATGCAGATCCCAGGCAAATGAAAACAAAGAACCAAGAGAGGTTTTTTATCAAAAAAAAACAATATACAAAAGCGTCTTCCAGTTTTTTCACATCTGTCATTATTTTGGAGATACAAAATCTTAACCGCAGCCCCAATTTTCAGTAGTCTGGCCCATTTTTTATGTCAGACAATTCCAGAAATTGAAGGTAACTGTTGTTATATTTGGGATTTGGAATGGAATTCGAGATCCTAGGGAGGATTTCGACCTAAATACCTATATGAGGCATCATTGTAACAAGGACCTGGGAGGGGGGGAAGGCAGTCTGAGGACTGTGGTTTGATCCTTGCAGACTTGTAACTACATTTCATCCTTTGGAGATATTCATGAATACATCTTGACATCGAGCTTCTTTCACTGTGTTTGTTTAGTTTTCATTTCCATTATTTCTATGTTTATATATATTCAATGACAGATGAGTGTCATCTCATATTTTCGTTGATATATTAGACTTATATGCATTGCTTCTCATGTTTGTCTTAATGCCTGATAGTTGTCATCCTATCTTTGCATTAATAAGCTAGAGCTGTCAGTATTTACCTGTTATCACTGGCCATCTATTATATGTAATATTATATATGTTTATGCTGGTATGATGAGTATTTTACCCATCATTATTGGCCATTCACATATGCTATTGTATGAGTATTTATGTTAGCATAATGAATCTTCTCCCTGTTTCCACACATTGATTAAAACCTTCTGAGCAAAACAGTTGAAAGCCTTGGTCTTTCGAGTGGATTTATGTGTTTCTAAATGTATGTGATTTTATTAAGTCGTCCGATTTGATCCTTTTCCCTCTACATTATTGATCTATTTAAGTTACCAAGATTACACCCCTTACAGTCAGGGACTAATTTCTTGGAGTGATAAAAAAATTGGCGTTGTTGTCAGGTAACGAAAGTGAAAGCCAAATTTCCCTAGGAGAATGAAATATATTTGTTTCTTGATGGAAGACAAGAGACAGATATTAAATTAGACTGTAATCATTTGCCTGACAACTCCACCTTTAAAGACTCCATTGGGGAGGATCCTGTTGACAGAAGATGAAGAGACGAAATTTCAAATCTAGGTACCAGTTCATTAGTCTGCTTCATGAATTATTACTATTCTTTTTCAGTTCTTTCATGATTTTCCCTTTGCATGTAAAGAGAATTATTTTCTGTTTTATATATTCAGAAAATCACTGTCCTTCTTATGTATATCTGAACTTAGAAGAAGAAAGCTTGCAGCCTAATTGTATTATAGAAGTAGATTCAGTAGTTTTACCTTAGCCTGTTCATAAAAATGAGTTATGCAATTCAATACCTCCTGACTTAGATAAATCATGTGATCTTGAGGAGATCAAAATTGATTCCGCACCCTGTCAGATATCAAATCCTATTGCCATAACTTCTGAACCTTGTCAACAACCTGCTAAATTTCATGATCAGCCCACTTCCTTTCAAATTAAAATTAGGATGAAGATGTTCAAGCCTTTGAAGCTGCCTTATCTCCTTCATCCTTATATTCTTGACTGTTATGAGTATCTTCCCTGGTTTTCTGGAGAGAATCAAGTTTCAGCTGAGAGACACTTGGAATCCTTTGAGGATTTTATTGATCGCTTTCAGATTGTTCATGAAGATGTCATCATGAGATTTTTTTCTAAGTCTTTGATCAGATATGCTACCATATGGTTTAAGAGTTTAAGAGATGAATCTATTGGATCTTGGATCGAGTTCTCTAATGTTTTTGTCAAACATTGGGGTGAAAACAAATCACTAGATTCGTATCTTGTTGATTTTTATGCTTTGAAGAGAAAACATAATGAAACTTTGTCTGTTTTCAATCGAAGATTTTGCAGCATCTACCATGGTGTGCCTTTGAAGATTCGGCCTACAGAGACAGCTTCCTTGATACAGTATGTTATGGGATTGCATTCAAAACTCTCCCTTCTTCTGCTAGAAAGGAAATCTTCATCACTAAGCAGTTTGTTTGAAGATGCACTAGAGGTGAAAGAAAATATCCATGCTTCCAAGAGGATCAAATAGCAGGTTGATTTTGAAAATCTACATCTATATGCACATGAGCAGACTGAATGTCATTATGTTTTAGAATTTGAAGAGGAAGGTAATGAATGTGAAGCAGAATTGAAACAACAACAAGCAAGCAGATTTATTTTAGATTTAGATCTAGATTCCTCAATATTTGCAGGGTACTCTAGAGACAGATACGAGTATGAAATTTATGATCAGTTTGCAAGCCAAATTGATCCTATGATAACCAATGATTGCATAGGAAATTATATTTTCTTAGCTAATTTTAATCCATATCATGTAAACCCTATTAGGATATCCTCTTGTGATCATTATTATGAAGAATAATATTTAAAGATTTGTGAACATGATCAGCAATATATGAAAGTTGTGATTGATGGAAGTTGTGAATTTGATGTTCAAAAGTCCAAAGAAAATACCTCTTCTTTTTTCTCCAAGATTGTCAATTGTAATAGGTCATTACATTAGAGTGATAAGTCAATGTCTTTGGAACATGACAAAGGAGAATACATACATGAGCAGGAATATTATGACTATGAAACAGAGTTGGAACAACAACAAACAAGCAAATTTATTTCAAATTATAAATCAGATTCTTTGGTTTTTGCGGATGTTTCAATGGACATGTATACGTCTGAATTTTATGATCAGTTTGAAAACCAAGTAGAGCCTATGATAACTGATGGTTTCATAGACAATTATATATTTTCTACTAATCCTTATTCATATGATTTCAACATTGTTGTATCATCATCTTTTGAGCATTTTTCTGAAAAGAAAGTTATAATGATTCATAATCAAGATCTTATTTCAAGAGAACAAGAAGATGATAAGTTTTCAAGAAGAGGAACAGTCATGGTTGAGAAAGAGGTTGGTATAGATGTGCAGTTGTTTCTTAAGAATCGGTATGTTTTTTATCTCCATTTCAAAGATCCAATGGAAGCCTTCATTGAATCATACATTTCATAGAACCCAAAAATTTCATATTTCTTTAGCTCACTCATTTTTCGAGGTGAATATGGTTTTGTGAATGAATTCTTATCATTGTTGTTACATTTTAAACATCAATTGTTTATTAGTGAGAAAGATGATATTATTTTAGTATTAAAGTTGCTTGGATGGTTTCTATGGAAATCAACTTTTACTTGACCAAATTGCAAAGTTGGTTAGAGTAGAGTAAGGTAGGAAATAAGCTCATTGCCCGAGCATTTCTTTCTTTCAGTTTGCAGCAAATGTATCAGTCAATTTGTGTGAATAAAGACAGGTTTTGAAGGTGCACAGAAATCGATTATACAGATCCTAAAAGGATTTCAGTAAGAGGTAATATGTTGACTCCATGCCCAATGGAACACTAGAGACTAAGTTCTGGATTTTTATTTTTCCAGGAAAGGCATTAGATATGTGGTTCTTGAAACTTCACAAGGAAGATTTCATCCACAATAGGAGCCAGATGTTATCTCCCCAAAATGATTTCCAAATCACATGATAAGATGATCATTTGGTAGAAGAGTTATTTCTAAATCTTAAGCTTTAAAGGTTTTGAGACAGGCTTAAAATCATATCAATTCAATAAATTAACCAATCCACATCCCAAATTACACCAAAAGATAATTTTAATCTTTCGGTGGCTTAATGGTCAAATTTATAGTGTTGAGAGCCGCCAAAAATCTCTCACTTTCGACAGCTAAAAGGATAAACAAGGGACTATTTGGCCACCAAAATCGCAGAAGAGTTGTTGGGCCCCAACAACTCCCCTTATATTTTTACAAAATTTAAAGGGCCCCTATTAGAATCTTGATAATTAAAATGAGCTACATAATCAACCTTTTCAAATAGTTCTATGCCTTGGCTTGCTTTGAGACAAACTTAAGACATTCACTTTAGTATGAAACATTCATTACAATATTATATGTCAAAAGTTAGAAACGAACATAAAAATCTCAATTTAAACAAAAGCGTTAATTTTTATTAAATGTTTACTTTCGTTTAAATTATGATTATGTGTTCATTCTTTTTCTCATTAGCAAGTTTGACTATTTTGAATAATGGGTTCAATACTTCATCAAATAATATCTTGGTTGGTTTATCATTGTCATGAAATCATTTGGTGATATTAATTAATTAAATTCTTTTTTCATTTTGCATCTCATTTCAAAATAATAATAATCAAAGAATTATCTATCATTTGTTTGATTTTGTGCAAAACCAAAATTAATGTTTTTTCTCCATTAACTTGAAGCTTCTAGATGATATTTGAAAACAAATTATAAACAATGTTTGTTTATAAGTTATAGTTAGTTTAAATTCATTTTTTATTTTTCTAGATCTTGTTTTATTCACAATTTTTAGGTTATTAATTTAGGTTTATTTTTGTTTCACAGGTTTCTATTATCAAATATTTGATACGTATCTGATCATGGCTTGATTTTATTATCCAAATACGTTCAAGATGATTGATCCAAAAATAATTTTGGATTGCTACAAATAATTTTATGAGCAACAACAAATAAAATTTGGAAAGGCGACAAGGTCAGACAGGTGATTTTGCAGAACTGATTGTAGCCAAACCGTGAGGAATTTGAAGAAACCGTTGAAAACCCAGAACCAAAATAGACCCATTTACCTTCCGCCTAGATATTTTACCAAACCAATGCACATTTTGAGAGATATTTGGGTCTCTTTTAGAGGCAAATTTCAGGTGGCAGAAATTAATAGTGATGCCCAGACTGTTCATTCATTTTATAAATATATGAGAAAGATCAGAGCCACAGAGATCCAAGAATTAGAGAGGAGGATTTTAATCCTTTCTCTTTTGTATATTATTGCTTTTGTAAACTTTTTATTTCTTTTCAAATGGAGTAATGGATGGCTGGAATCTTTGGGAGAATGGACGAATATTTTTAAAGAAGAATATGGAATTCCAGGTTGCTTAATGGCTTTTGTCTTGTGAGTAAAATGGTTTTATTTTCATTATAGTATATTCATATTCTTTGAATAATTTATTATGCATTGATTTAAATAGCTTTAGTCTTTTTTATCAATACATGGTTAATTATTATCATTTATGTATTAATTTTTCCAATCATTAAAGTCTATTATCCAAAAAAATTCTTTTAGGACTACAGAATGGACAAGTGATTCCAAAATCTTAATAGAACAGCATATATGCATTTTGGCTTTAACCTTTTGTTTATAATGTTGTTATTTATGTCTTTTTAATCCTGTTACATGTGCAGGTCTGATATCTTTAGATTAAATGATCTGTGATGTGTAGGAGGTTTATATTATAAATACTATCTATCATTTGCTTCATCAAAATACAAATGATGTGGTTATATCTTTGATTTAAATAATGAGATTTATCTTTGAGTTTTAAATTGATTGATAAAATGCATAGATTGCTTCCCAATTTATCTTGCTGTAATCATGTATAATTATGAGATCACAGGTTTATGTTTTTTTTTCCTTTTCTGTCATTTACATATCATTGAAACTAGAATGTATGGTTCATCTTTGACTATATGCATGTTCATGTTTCATTAACCTTTTTTCAAGATTCTTTAAATTTATAAAAAAAAAAAACAATAAATATTTTTATGTGCTTTCTTTATCTGTTTCCTAGAAGCAATCATTTTTCACATCGATTTTCGTAAGTTTCGATTAAAACTTGCATCTTGTAAATCATGTAATTAAATGAGACTTGTATATCTTCTGCTTAAATACAACTACTATAGTTACATTTGAACATATGTACATATATATAGTGTGTTTAGTAATTAATTAGTTATTTCTCTCTTTTATTCATTTCTTTTAGGATTCTTAGATTGGCTAACGGTGCCATTAAACCCATCAGAATGAGTTATACCAAACGACTTGAGTTATTTAGACAACCCCGGACCAGACTCTCTCTTCCAGTTGACGGATGGTCAATTTCGCCCATCAACAAATGGAACTAGAAGGAGGGCTAAGGTAAATTTAATGATTAAAAGTGTTACCCCTCAGCCTGTCATAATTCCAGATTTATAAACTTTTCTTATGTGTCATCTTGAAATGCACTAGAAGGCAGGGCAGACTGATAAGCTGGCCTTGTAGGCGTCTTTGTTTCAAATTTATTAATTTCCCATGGCTCCCCAAATCACTGTGTTGGAACATGCTTTCCACTTCTCATTACCTGATATTCCCAACAAGACAGTCTCTCTCTTGTCCAAACTCACCTTTGATTGTGGGGGGAATATATCTACAAAAGACCATATTAACAAGTTTTGGTGTAAATGCATCAAGCATGATATTTCTTATTTAAAGGTTTTGTGCAAATTGTTTTCTTTTACTTTCAGGGGTCGAATTAAACATTGGTTTGAGTCTTTTCTAGCATATCACATTTTTTATTGGTTTCAGTTTGTAGATGAATTTTTAGATTCTTTTGAAATCTAAGACTACAATCAATTATGTGAAGAATTTCAGACTTTGCTAATCAATGGCGATTCATCTTCAAAAGGATTTTCGACAAGAATCCATCATGTTCTTTCTAAATTTAATCTTGATGACATGTCATTTGTATTAACTATCCTCTATGATGCTTGCATCCAGTCATATTCAATCGCAAATGATGAAGCAGTTACAAATACTATCACTCAATTGCAAGAAGAGTTGTGTTCACAATATGAGAGGGATCCATCCGAAAATGTTGAACAAGCAAGGGAGGTAGAATCTATTGAAAATGTTCTTACTGACAATCAAATTGGTTTTTCCTCTGAATCATTATATTTTCAGTCATCGACCATCGTGGAAGATTTGATGTTGGGTCAAGGTGAATGTCCTCGTTCTCCTAACTCTTGCTCTAATCAGTATTTAAATTCGGTTATTGAATCAAACTTAGGTGATGAAAATGATCTTAAGCATTCTAACATTCCAATGAAACTGATTAGAGATGTAGATCTGCAATTGGAATAAGTATTATTAAACCCTCATCTACAAATCGTACCTTATCAACATGAAAGATCAGATGTTTTCCATGAAAGTTTTGAATTATCTATCGTACAGGAAGAAAATTTAGATGATCATATTATGTTGAAGAATTTATCACCAAAATGGAGTGAAAGTTTTAATGAAAATGAAGAGGAATGTCTTGAGAATACCATTGTTAAATATCATAGCTCAAGAGATTATTTTCATGTGCTTATTTCTGATTCCTTTTACTCTTTATATCCTAATCTCTTCTTAGATTCTGGTGGACTTGATACTTTACCCACAGTATCTTACTCTTTGCCATCACAATCAAATCTTTTCGATATGCCAAAATTTGGTGAAATTAATTCCAAACATAACATTTATGAAATCGGATTTGATGCTCTTTCACTTTCATCACTCAAATGGAAAAAGGACATGCTGCAAGATGATTTTACACGATTTATTTTTGAAAAAGACAATGCACTCATCCTTATGGAAATCGAATATTCTACATTGCATATTCATTCTTTGATTAGTTTGAATTTTAATCTTTATGCTTTACATTTTGAAACGATCAATCTCATCAAAGGAAGCATTCAAACCAATAATTTAATTAATGGCATGAATCCTCTTATGATGTGTTCCCTATTGATATATCCATTTTTTCAAAATCATAGTTTGCATCCTAATTTTTATGACAGGATCTTAGAATGGCTTGAAGATTTGTATCTGGAAAATATTCATAATAAATATAAAGTTGTGCTTGCTTTGTTTTTACCTAAATATCTAGGAAGTAAGCATAACATGATTCTCTTAGATCTTTCATGTGAAGAAATTGATGAACACTTGGAGAATTGTCAGGAGGATGGGGCACTTCGACCTTGGTTGATGGTCATGTCAGGTCCCTATAATAATGACAAGTTTTCCAAACTTACTTACACTCGTCCATGCCATTATGAACCATATCATGACAAGATTGCCGAATGGTTGGAGGATTCGTACATCGAGAAGTTTCAAAAGAATGGTAAGGTCGTGCTTGCTTTGTTTTTAAATGATGATGATAAAGGTAAGTATGATATATTTTTGTTATTTTTCGATATAATACCAATCTTGTTAGTAATATTTGATCTTGTTTCCATTGCAGGATCAGAGTTACTCTGATGGCTACATTAGAAGCATGACTTCACTTAGTATTTTGTATTTGTTTAGTAGTTAGAGTAGGTTTAGGGGTAGGTTTTATTTTAGTTTTATTTCTCAGTTTTTCTCTTTGTAATAATGCAGTTATGAACACAAGCAGGCACACCAAGAGAACCATAATATAAATTTTGTCGGGGAAGTCCATTTTAAATCTTTTTCTCTCTTCTTTTCATTGAATATTTCTTTTCAAAAAGTGCAATATCATCATGAAAATTTTAAATGGAAAGTAAAGAGATAAGTAAATTTAAACTATCAATTCAACCCTGACCCAAGGTGCCACGAGTAGAATTGCACTCATCTTAATGAGGATTTTATTATTTTTAGTCTCTTTTATTTTTAATAATAATTCTTGGTCAAAGTAACATCTTATGCATCACTATATTAAGAAAAGAACTTGCTCGCACATGATATTTTATATGATTTAGTTCTTCCTTTATTTTACTGTGAGATGGTAGTTGATACAAAAACTCAAGTTTATCTTTGGCCAAAATCATTTCCTAAAAGGTTTTCTTTTGTTGTTTTGATTTTGAATCCCATTAAGAAAAATTGATTTGGTTTGTTGTGTGTTTTTGTTTTCTTTGATTATTTTGAATGAGTTTTCTTCTTATCTTTCTTTTTGAATCAATATATTTTTTATCAAAGAACTATCGTCGAATGAAGCATTTATTTTAAGACTTGTGTTTTTCAAGCAAATTGAAATAGTTCAAAGAGATCCTGATATTAAGATATAGCTCAGACAATTGATTTTTAAGTCAATTGTCACTTTCATTTTGTCCTCAAATTGTCTTTGCCAGAGTATTACACCAGAGATATGGTTTAAATCTTTGAGAATTACGATGATCTTTAAACTTTTTATGCCGTCCATATTCTTAAGGAATCACTTTTAAGTGCTTCCCCATTCTCTAGATGATTTCTTAAAGGAAATCTAAAATCTCTAAACCATGATAAAACTCCCAGTTTTGAAGGCAAATAAATAACATGGTCAACTATTCACCTGTATTGCAATTAACCTCCAGTATCACCCCGCTCTCTTTGTCATCAAGAAATCTATAATTGTATTATTATTTAAAAGTGGCATAAGAGGGTTGAAAGCACTTATGTGTGGGAAGTGTGTGTAAACCTGTCGGGGTATTGAACAGGCTCGCTGGCAGCAGGTAAATGCACACATGATACCAAGACAACTTCATCGGGGTACTGAACAGGTCTGCTGGCAATGAAGCAATGTTGGTTCGAGAAGTAGCAGGTATATATTTTTAAATTAGCTTTTATGGAAGTATACATCATGTGGATACAACTATTGGATGGGATTAAAGCATTTGAGTGGGTTAAGTGACATCCTTGTCGAGGCTATGGACGTATGCTGGCAGCAGTGGCTCTGTCAACGGTATTGAAGCTCCTTTATAAACATCGTGACTCTTTGATTAAGACATTATTTCAGGTTATAATCCCCTGCAAAGAAAATTCTATTGTACGGTTATAACATTGAGCTTATCCTAATACCATATGGTCTCAGAGTGAATTTATTTTAGGGAGCTTAAATCATTTTATCAGTCTTATTATTTTCTTCCTGAGATGAAATCTTACCAGATCAGAGATAACTGCTTCACCTAGTAAGTCGCCATTTATTGGGCCCCAACAACTCCCCTTATATTTTTACAAAATTTAAAGGGCCCCTATTAGAATCTTGATAAAATGAGCTACATAATCAACCTTTTCAAATAGTTCTATGCCTTGGCTTGCTTTGAGACAAACTTAAGACATTCACTTTAGTATGAAACATTCATTACAATGTTATATGTCAAAAGTTAGAAACGAACATAAAAATTTCAATTTAAACAAAAACGTTAATTTTTATTAAATGTTTACTTTCGTTTAAATTATGATTATGTGTCCATTCTTTTTCTCATTAGCAAGTTTGACTATTTTGAATAATGGGTTCAATACTTCATCAAATAATATCTTGGTTGGTTTATCATTGTCATGAAATCATTTGGTGATATTAATTAATTAAATTCTTTTTTCATTTTGCATCTCA
>ML777779.1:478268-511543 GCA_009831015.1 Picea engelmannii
GGTAAAGTAATGAGGGAAATAAATTAAGTGAAACCCATGGCTTTTAAATGATAAAGAAGAAATAAAATTTATTAAAATGTGGGAGTATAAAAGCTAGGAATTTAAAAATATATTGAAAAGATTAAAAACCGCATTTATCTTTTAGGTTCAAAAATAAAAATAACAAGAGAGAATTAAAATAAGGAGTAAATTAAGGAGTAAATAAGGAGTAAAATAAGGAGTAAATTAAGGAGCGATTTTTGGGGGAGTGAGGGAATTGAATCTTTTAATAATTAAAAAGAAATTAATTTTTGGAGAACCATAGGGATGAGCGACACTTTGACGGCAGAGAATGTTTTGAGGTTAGTCATTAAAAATTAATTAATTAATGATTTAAGAAAGTAGGTGGGTTTCAAATTCTATAAAAGAAGGGGAAAAGAAGGAAGATAGGGGGGACGGTTAGCGTAACGTTACACTGCCGAATTGTGGCTTGACGGGTTGCTTGTGTGGAGTTGGGTTTATCTCAGCTGTGTTGGAGTGGTAGCTCAGCCGTGGAGGCGAGCTGAGACGCTAGTCTATCTTTGGTTCTTGTGTGGCCCCTTTGCGGCTCGGGGGGCTAAGGGGGAAGTAGAGTACCCCTAGCGTTTGGCTGGAAGGTACCGGTGAGCCTTTTGCGGTCAGCGAGCGGGAGCGGCAAGGAGAGAGGACACGGCACGGAGCGCGGGACGTCTCCGAAGCGGGCGAGTGGCTAAGGTATGATTTTAATTCTGGCAAGATTGTGTAGAAATGGTTAGTGTTAAATTACTTCTGGCGATATCTCTGGAATACCTCCATCTATTCATTTTTACTCCTGGCATTTGTTTACATTCTGGAAATCGTTTGGGCCTGGCAGTTCTTTTCATCTTGGCAATTCGTTTTAGTTCTGGCAATGCGTTTTTGGTATGCGTTCCACATGGTTGAATGAGCTGGGTTTTACATTTGGTGTTGGGGAGTTTTAAAGGGCTTCCCTTGTATTTATTGGCAGTTGCCTCTAGGTGTCTGGGTCTGCACTCAATTCAGAATGTGCATCTTTATTTCGTTTGAATGTTGTGGTATTGGATGTTGTGCAAACTGTTATCGGGAGTGGTTGCAACAGTTAAATTGGGGGTGAATATAATTTTTACAGTGGGCATTAGTATGTGGGCGTTTAGTTACACATCGTGAGCAATTTATGCATGGGTCATTTTTGTTTTTACTGTGGGCACTTTTGCCACTGTTTTATGGGGATTTTAACCTTGTGTATAGGCGTTTTTCCCATTGTCGTAGGCGTGTGATTGATGGTGGGCGTCCTGCATTGGTGAATGGGCATTTTTAATTACTGAAGGCACGCAATTGATGGTGGGGTGGTTTACATTTGAATTTAGGCATTTTTCCACTGAGTATGGGGCGTTTGCATGTTGTGTTATTGGCATTTTTGTTGCCACTACATATTGAACGTTGGGCATCTGTATATTGCGCGTATTGCATTGATTCTTGGGCGTTTTGTTACCCCTGTGCATGGAGCGATTTTTCACTGACTACTGGGCGTTTTTAGCCACCGTGCATAGAGCGATTGGTGCATTTACTCTGCGTTTCATGTGTTGCTATTGCTGTAAAAAGGGTCTGCGTTTTTTTTATCTGTGGATTACTGTGTAATGTCTGCGTCTTACCGGATTTTAAATGGCATTTATTCTGCGTTTTTTATATCAAAAAAGGGGCGTGGGTCTGCGTTTGATATACCTAAATTTTCGCTTCCATATCTCTGCGTTTTATGTTTCTGCTTTTAATACATATGTGTTTTCTAATTGGGGCTTTTAATACATCTGTTTATTAATTTGTTACAACAGCCAATGCAAAACGAGTTGATTTTTGTTGTAGAATTTAATATTTAGGGTACGTGTGCTGCCACCCGATAGGGCTATCAAATGTATAGACTTTACCAAATTCATTTGAAACGAATTAAAAACTGTCGTAATATCACCCAGTCATGTAAATGGGAAGTTATTTCTGTACATCGAATTTAAATTTTGATTTCCTTATTCTGGTAAATTCGTTTTATAGATATCTGGCAATTTCAATACTGTCTGTCTTATTCTGGTAAATTCGTTTTATAGATATCTGGCAATTTCAATACTGTCCGTCTTATTCTGGTAAATTCGTTTTATAGATTTCTAGCAATTTTCAATAATGTATGTCTTATTATTGGCATTTCCAGGTTGTTAAAATCAAAGGTCTAAGATTGTTATTAGAATTTACGAATTCAATTCCCAGTAATTATTCCAGCTTGTGAATTACGAACCCCAAGGTCATCATAACGCCCATTTAGAATGATCCCCAATTTCGTACATCTACACGTTACCTAATCTGGCATGTATGATGTCAACGTTTTTATCTTCACTTAGTCATGGAAATTACGCTCCTTTAGTCTCTCTAATCTTTTAAGTTATGAGGCACGTTGTTTTATTGATGTCTGTCGTGGCAATAATGCCCCTTTTTTTTATGGTCATTTTATAATTTATTATTTTATAGACTGCCATTTTTTTAATTATGAGGTATGTAGTTATTTACTTGATGACACTTTTTTTTTATGGTCATTTTATAATTTATTATTTTATAGATTGCCATTTCTTTTAATTATGAGGTATGTAGTTATTTACTTGATGACACCTGTAGTTAGGAGGTAATTCCTTATATGAACATCTTAAATTGATGGTTCTCTTAATTTATTGTCAATTGAAATGTGGAAAGTTTGTCGTTGTCATTTTAAATTTCTTATATTATAAGGATGCCCTTTTTAAGTTATGGTGTATTTCCATTGATGATTCCTATAATCATGATGTTATTCCAAATAGTGACATCTTTAACTAATTGCTATATTTAATTGTTGTTATTTTAACTATGGATAGTTGTCATATCCAAATAATGCCTTTTACCTTTGTCATTAAATATTATTATTTAGATTGTCATTTAATTTATGGTTTATGTTGTTTGTTATATTCAATTGATATTACCTAATAATATGATGTCATTTTCGTGCATTGTTGTTGGACCTTAGTGGAAGATTTTATCTCGTGAGGTCATTGTGAAATTAGAGGTGGTAGCATATAAGAGGTACTATAATTGTAAAATCACGGTCCGGATTGTGACACAATGATAGATAGTTAATGTTTCCTGACAGCGATATTGTAATTATTAATTATTGATTAATAACATGTGTGGCGCGATAACCTGGAATTACGTACCTTAAATTACCCCAGTTAGTATATTAGGGTGGTTGTTCATTTAAATAATGTTAAGTTTGGGTTCTGTTGTCGAAGTCCTCTTGTCACGCGCCTTCCGTAAGGGAGGTATTTGTTCTTCTTATTTATGTTGTACTTGATTATCTTCAGTTAGTTGCTTGGTCTGTGGTGTCGGGCGGGATGTAGACACCTCCATGTTCCTCAGAACAGTCGCCAGCCCTGAGACCTTAAATGGTTAAAATCGATGGGAACCTGGGCTTGAGCGTTGATTATTTTTCTTGGAGGTCCTAACCTTGCAGGGTAGGACGAGCGGGTTGTCAGTTTTACTTGTGTCGCTAAATGTTTGCGTTGTGCACCTTATGTCGATGGTCGTATATTGTTTGCAGTTACTCATCGTGTGCCTTTAGTCTTCTTGTGATGAACCTCGTGGTTGCGTCTTGTCGGTTTTCCAGGGCGTCGCACAGCTAGGTGTGTTGTTACTTCTACACGCGCACACACACTTAAAGAAAAAAAAAATTGCACATGTTACTAGAATGGTTGTCGTAACGAGGAGGTTCGTTACATAAATGATCTGTGATGTGTAGGAGGTTTATATTATAAATACCATCTATCATTTGCTTCATCAAAATACAAATGTTGTGATTATATATTTGATTTAAATAATGAGATTTATCTTTGAGTTTTAAATTGAATGATAAAATGCATAGATTGCTTCCAGATTTATCTTGCTATAATCATGTATAATTATGAGATCACAAGTTTATGTTTTTGTTTCCTTTTCTGTCATTTACATATCATTGAAACTAGAATGTATGGTTCATCTTTGACTACCCACATGTTCATGTTTCATTAACCTTTTTGCAAGATTCTTTAAATTTATAAAAGAAAAACAATAAATATTTTTATGTGCTTTCTTTATCTACTTCCTAGAAGCAATCATTTTTCACATCGATTTTCGTAAGTTTCGATTAAAACTTGCATCTTGTAAATCATGTAAATAAACGAGACTTGTATATCTTCTGCTTAAATACAACTACTATAGTTACATTTGAACATATGTACATTTCAACAGTATGGTATGGTATGGTACTGGAAATGGTACAATTCATACCATTGCAATGCAATGGTATGCAATCATATGGTCTTGGTATGGTATTGTTATTTTTATTGGAAATGGTATTGGGATGGTATGGTATGGTATGGTATTGGTGTTGGTATTGGTATTGGTATGGTATGGTATTGGTATTGGTATTGGTATTGGTATTGGTATGCATATCATTTTTAATGCATACCATTTCCAATGCATACCATTCCCATACAATGGTGTGCAATGGTATTGGTATTGGTATGCAACGGTAAGGTATTAGTATTGGTATTGGTATGAAATGTTATGGTATTGGTATTGGTATTGATATTGGTATGTTATTGGTATGGTATGGTATGATTTTGTATTAGTATTGTATTGGTATGGTATGGTATTGGTATTGGTATTGGTATGGTATGGTATGGTGTTGGTATTCATATTGGTATTAGTATTGGTATTCAATGGTATTGGTATTGATATGCAATGGTATTGGCCATATTGGTATGCAATCGTATTGGTATTGGTATTGGTATTGGCAATGCATATTGGTATTGGTTTTGGTATGGAATTGGTATTGGTATTGGAATGGTATGGTATGGTATTGGTATGCAATGGTATTGGCCATATTGGTATGCAACGATATTGGCAATGGTATTGGAATTAGTATTGGCAAGGCATAAGGGTATTGGAAATGCATATTGGTTTTGGTTTTGGTATGGTATTGGAAATGGTATTGGTATTGGCAAGGCATAAGGGTATTGGAAATGCATATTGGTGTTGGTTTTGGTATGGTATTGGTATGGTATTGGTATTGGTATGCATATCATTGCCAATGCATACCATTTTCGTGCAATGGTATGCAATGGTATTGGTACACAATGGTATGGTATTGGTATGGTAGTGATATTGGTATTGTTATTGGTATTCAATGGTATGGTATTGGTGTTGATATTAGTATGTTATTGGTATGGTATGGTATGGTATTGTATTACTATGGTATGGTATGGTATTGGTATTGTATTGGTATTGGTATGGTATGGTATGGTATGGTATTGGTATTGGTATTGGTATGCAATGGTATTGGCTATATTGGTATGCAATGGTATTGGTATTGGTAAGCATATCATTGCCAATGCATACCATTTCCATGCAATGGTATTGGTATTGGTATGCAATGGTACAATATTGGTATGGCATTGGTATTGTTATTGGTATGAAATGGTATGGTATTGGTATTGGTATTGGTATTGGTATTGGTATTGGTATGTTATTGGTATGATATGGTATTCGTATTGGTATTGGTATGGTATGGTATTCGTATTGGTATTGGTATGGTATGGTATGGTATTGGTATTGGTATTGGTATGGTATGGTATGGTACTGGTATTGGTATTCAATGGTATTGTTATTGGTATTGATATGCAATGGTATTGGTCGTATTGGTATGCAATGGTATTGGTATTGGTATTGGCAAGGCATATTGGTATTGGTTTTGGTATGGTATTGGTATGAATATCATTGCCAATGCATACCATTTCCGTGCAATGGTATGCAATGGTATTGGCAATGGTATTGGCAATGCATAAGGGTATTTGCATTGAATATTGATATTGGTTTTGGTATTGGTATTGGTATTGGTATAGTATTCATATGGTATTTGTATGGAATGGTATTGGTATTAGTATTGGTTTGGTATTGGTATGGTATGGTATTGGTATTGGTATGGAGTGGTATTGGTATTGGTATGGTATTGGTATGGTATAGTATTCGTATGGTTTTGGTATTGGTATGGTATTGGTATTGGTGTTGGTATGGTATTGGTATGGTATTGGTATTCATATCATTGCCAATACATATCATTTCCATGCAATGGTATTGGTATTGGTATGCAATGGTATGGTATTGGTATGGTATGGTATTGGTATTGGTATGGCATGATATGGTATGGTATTGCTATTGATATCATATTGGTATTGTTATAGGTATGGTATGGTATTGGCGTTGGTATGGTATAGTGTGGTATTGATTTTAGTATGGTATTGGTATTGGTATGGTATGGTATGGTATTGGTATTGGTATGGTATAGTATGGTATTGATATTGGTATGGTATTGGTATCCATATCATTTCCAATGCATACCTTTTTCATGCAATGGTATGCAATGGTATTGGTACTGGTATGCAATGGTATTGGTATTGGTATGGTATGGTATGGTATTGGAATTGGTATTGGTATGCATATCATTGCCAATGCATACCATTTCCATGAAATGGTATGGATTGGTATGGTATTGGTATTGGTATGGTATGGGATTAGTATTGGTATTGGTATGGAATGGTATAGTATGGTATTGCTATTGGTATGGTATTGGTATTGGTATTGGTATGGTATGGTATAGAATGGTATTGATATTGGTATGGTATTGGTATTAGTATGGCATTGGTATGCATACCATTACCAATGCATACCATTTCCATGCAATGGTATGGTATTGGTATGGTATTGGTATTATTATTGGTATGCAATGGTATGGTATCGGTATTGGTATGGTATTGGTATTATTATTGGTATGCAATGGTATGGTATCGGTATTGGTATGGTATGGTATTGGTATAGTATAGTATGGTATTGTATTGGTATGATAATGGTATGGTATGGTATAGGTATGGTATTGGTATTGGTATTCTTGAGATTTGCAAGAGAGAATTTAGCACAATGGCAATGTTATGTGGAACTTTATCTCATAATCATGTAAGGATTAGGGATGAGAAATATAGTTTGGTTTGGTCCAAGAATCCTATTCTAAGATAATAGATTGCAAAGATATGGTACAAAACTATGTTATGTAATGCAGAACAAGACAAAATCATTTTGGTGGAAGCCCCTTTGAAATATTAGAGCTCCTATGAAGACACGTGTTTATATGTGGCTAGTGTTGAGAGACAAGTTACTTATTTTACATCATTTGCAAAGGAGAATCAACCAAGGGCTTGGCATGTGTTCACTTGGTAAGATGGATGATGAAGTTATCACCCATCTATTAGTGAAAAAAAACTATGTTAAAGAAGGTCCAAGGGAAACAAGGCCCTATCAATGTTGGATGAGAATCCAACTTATCCAAATAGTAGGAAAATATAAATAAATTAAATGAAAGGGGCAAAGCCCTACTAGGAAAACTATGTTTGTTAGCAGGAGCCACAAAACAAGGGCTAGTATTTCCAAACTCCATAAATTGAAAGGAAAATTCCACAAGTTCATAATATTCATAGGAAATAAAGGACAATGATGCCCAAACGGGGAGCCATTGACAAAAACTAGGGAAAAAACAAGGCAAGGGATCCTTTAGTACTATTGATACCTCGTTCTCCATCCATATTACAAAGTCGGTCCACTTTTTATTTTGTAACATTTCTTTTTCAAAATGTGTTAGATGTCGACCATATTTGTCCTCCTATCAAAACATGGCACATGGACTAGTTAAACTAATAAATATGTAATCATTTACTTTTTTCTAGGAAAAAAAAAACCATTCCACATAATAAATATACATACAAAGGTGAAGATTAAGGCTTGTAAACCTTTTTGGCCACTATTATGTGTGGCTTGGAGTTTTGCAAGCCTAGCTTTGGAGGCTTTGTCCTTAAACATAAAGTAAGTCAATTGAACTATGCACAAATAAAATATAAAAATTGTTTAATAAATTTGATATAATATTATGAGCAAATTGAAATACCTAGATACTCTCCTCATCAGACTTCCTCTGTGCATCTAACTTCTCATATGATTTTACAATTTCTTTCCATACTTTTATACTCACATCAATTGGCCTTTTTTTGAGCCTTTGCTTGGCCGGGATTTTTTTTATATTCTTTGTTTGGTTGCACCTAAATATCTTGCAATTCTAAGGCATTTGTTTTTTCACCTTTTTTACTGACCAGCCTACGCCAAATTCAGACTCCATGTCATGAATTAAAACTTTATGCATGTGCATTGATATCTTTAGGGATGGAAACAATCATGACGATAATGATCATATGGTTGACAGTAACGATGATAGTAGGAGTAATTACCACCAACACAATCTTGATGATAACAACTTGAAAGACTCAATCAAGCAAGATACGAAGACACCCGTGTTCAGATCGATTGCAAGTAGAACCTCAAAAATTGCATGCACATTGATATTATTAGAAATCAAATCACTATTTGGTTGGTTAGACAAAGGATTCATTACCCTACTAAAGTGAGTTGAAATGTATTTCTTACTTTGCATTGTCAATTGGTGTACGTAATTGGTAAACATTCATCAACTATGTTTATATTTCTTTAATGGGATGTTATAAAAAATATATTGTATATAAACAGTAGTAGTATAGATTGACATATCAAACATGTTCATCATAAGTCAAACATTTAATTGATTTAATCTCTGGCAATCCTATAAGGCAGTAAAAACTAAAATATTCCCTAAAGAGAATGTGTTTCCATCAACTTGCAAAGAAGCACGTCAATTGTTGGATGAGTTGGGGATTGAATATAAACAAATTCATTCATATAAAAATGATTGAGGTCAATATCAAAACAAGGTAGAATGTCATGTATGCAAAGAGAACAGATATCGTACAAATGTACAAGGTCCTACAGTTCCAAAAATGGTTTTATGTCACATGCCAATTATACCTAGACTTCAATGAATGTTTTTTTGCAAGTCACTTGCACAATTGATGGACTGGCATGCAAAAAACAGAGTAAATATCGATTCATGAAAATTTTGGTCGACTCCAAAGCAATGAAACACATAGAGGAAAAATGGCCAAGTAAATTCAAATATGAACCACACAATATTAGGTTTGGTCTTTAAATTGATGGAGTGTTCCCATTCTCTTTCCTCAGCTCAAATTATAGTGTTTGGCCATTCGGATTGATAGTATACAATATTCCCCCATGGATGAGTGTTAGAAAGCAGCACCTTGTTATGACTCTCATTGTTCCAGGAAAACATCAAGTTAAAAATATGGATGTTTATATTGCGTCTTTTATTGATGAGATGCAACTAATATGGAAAGGCATAATAATGTATGACATATCATGTCCTCCATCAAATAGTTCCTTCATGTTGTATGGTGTTCTATGTTGGAATATTCATGATTTCCCAGGACTTGGTGTTTGTTTTGGTAAGATAAAAATATTTACATATCCACACTCATAATTTATTTTAATCCCAACTTTCATACTTACTTTATACTATTATTATAATGATATTAACATTACTTATTGAATTGCAAGGATTCAAACAAAGGGGATATTTCCATGTCCAAGATTTGTTGATCAATTTCAAGGGAGGTATTCTAAATATCAACATAAATTTATTTATGCAAACAACAAGGTTTTTATACCAACAGATCATAAGTTTAGAAATCATCTAAAGAATCAATTTGACAGAAAAGTTGAAAATAGAGGCCCTCCCATGATTATGGGTCCAAGTGATTGGATTAAGAAGTATGAAGATGTTGACTTGAAAGGCTGGGAGGGTTTTTTTGGTCGGGGTGATTCAATTGAAGAACCATACAAGTTGTAGTTAATATGCCAGAAGGAATGAAAATGAAATCCATATTTTATGATCTCCCTTACTGGAAGGATATATTAATATCTCACCTATTAGATCATATGTACATCTTCAAAAATGTCCCAGATTCTATATTTTGACATATATCAAGAAACGAGAAGGGCACCTTCTCTTCGAGGGGAGATATTTCTCTTTCATGTACCAAATTTGATAGAAGACGTGTGTGGTCAAATAGGGAAAATGAAATATATGAAAAAGCTCCATGGATTTTGAAAAAAAAAAGAGCTAGACCAACTAAAAAATGTAATATGTTCAATAAGGACACCTACTTGCTATGGTTCATCATTGGATAAATATTTTATAGTTGATGGACATATCAAAGGATTTAAAACACATAATTTTCATAATTTTCTGAAGGTATTATATATCTTCATTTAAGTTTTATCGGTAACATTGATTTAGTACTAAATATATTTTGATATTTTGTTGTGTGAAAAATAACTAATGACCTCTGATGAATGCTTTTGATAAAATATCATGCCATTGGACTTTAGGGGGGATTCATGTCTTACCATTGACTTAAGGAATGCCATAAGTCGATTGTCAACATTTAAAAGGTATGTGGTATGAAATGTTCATGTGTGAGAGACATAGAGATATTATATTCCATTTTAATTTTTCACTAAAGGTTGATACTAATTTACTATTCTTATATGAGGTGGGTAACCTCCAAGTAGATCCATGAATGTGAAGTACCAAAATGGAAGAAGGAAATTGCAGAAATTGTATGTGTATTTGAGAAGGACCTCCCTACAAGTTTCATGGACCTATAAGTGCATTTACTTATACACCTAGTCGATGACATTGAATTGGTGGGTGTCATATCAACGAGGTGGATGTTTTTCTTTGAGAGGTATATGAAAACTCTAAAAAGATATGTCCGACAAAAGGAACATCCAGAGGGTTGTATGGCTGAAGGGTATGTATTGAATGAAGCATTTTTCTTCCTAAGTGAATTCCTTGGTAAGGATTTTGAATATGGGCCACGCTTATGGGATGAAGAATGAGCATCAGATATTATTGATGGAGAAAAACCACAATCTAATGGTGTTCAAGTAAAAATTAGTAAGTAAATTCATGATCATTAATGTGGTTGTTTTTATTGCAATCATCAATTTTCTCTATAATTTATTTATCAAATTAATCGAATAACATTTGTAGCTTGAAATAAACATGTTGACATGTAATAGGTGTAGACGAAAGTGCAATACTCAACAAATTCAGTATGTACCACATGGGATTTATGAAAAAATGGATTGATTTGTATGATAAAAAGAGAGAAGAAGTGTTAGAAGCGAAGATACATTTTAAGAGATCCAACCCAAGGAACACTCCACTTCCTAGTGATTTGCTTGGGAAATGGGGCAAAGATTGCACTCTAGAATGGGTTACTCAAAAAATTCAAAATCAAATAGAAGATGCATGTATAGATTCAAACATAACAGAAGATGAAATCAACATGTGTAGAGGATGTGAAAGAAAGGTACAGTTGGAATTTTACAAAATGTTGTTTCCTTACAGTTTTGACACTATTAACTAATTTAATATTCATCATTATATTTGTTTTCACTGAAATAAATGGTCTTTCACAGGCAAGGAAATATACTACAATGTGGTCATATGGATGACATTATCGTGTAGAAAGTGTAGATGTAAACATATGATCCTTTGATTTTGGCATCATGGTTGATTTCAAGAAATCTAGTTGAGCAAGCTCAAAAGATAAGAATATTGTTGAAGGGAATCTACAATCTGTTGGAAAAATCCAAGAAATTATTGAGTTGGATTACCTCTCTTTTAAATGTTGTATTTTTAAGTGTAGATGGTATGAATCATTTGAGAGCACACGAAGACATGATACCCATAGTGGATTGTTTTCTATAGATTCCTCGAGGTTCCTACCAGAGGATAAGGAGCCTTATGTTCTACCAATTCATTGTGAGAAGGTATTTCTTTAACTCAAATAAGAAGCAATAGTGATCATTAATCTATTGATTCATAGTTTTTTGTGATAATATATATTTTTACTAATAAATAAAAGTGTGATAAGATATTTCTAATATATGTATGTCGTTCATGTGCAGGTATTTTTCTATGAAGATAGTTTGGACCCGAAATGGATATTTGTCATACATTATGATCCAAGATTAAGGCATGTATTTGACGATGCATTAATGGATATTGAGAAAAACAATTATTTCCAACAAAATAAAAGAGATAAATTAGAGAACATCGAATAAATAAAAATCCATGATGATGTTGAAGATGGTTATGTTTAGGCACAAGAAGACAAAAATCCAGAGTCAAATAATTTTATGGAAGACAACAATATGGATGGTATAGAAAATGATGATCCAAATTATACATCTGGTAACAATATAGATGGTCTACAATCAAATTTAAATGACGATGAAGATGATGCAGATCAAGAAGAGGATGATGATAATATTAAATACTTGAAAGAACATATGAAAATTGGCAATGATAAACTGGATGGCATTGTTGCATACAATAATGTTAATGACCAAGACTTCTAAATTTTCAAAATTATTTGTAATCCAGTTTATAAAATGACGTTGATTCTTATGGCCCAAACTTTCATGAAATTCTTCAGTATCATTTCCGATGATACAAATTACCTTTGGAAATATCCTTAAAGTGTTCAATCTTTTTTATGAATTATTGGCAAAAACAAATAGGATTACTTATATAAGAGTTAGCATGGTTAGTGGTAATTTATTGGCAATTGTTAAAAAATATAATTAAATATATCGTATATGTAAATCAATTTAAATCCAAACAATTAGGCTAATTAATGTATCCAAAGTTTATTCATTAATTTATATTTTAAAACAAATTGAAATATTTCACTAAGCCTAAACCTAAACCTAATACCTTAACCTTTATACCATCTAACCCCTAACCCCTTGAAACATGGAAAATATTGAAGATTATGTGGGGACATCAGACATCCTTGAGTCTTGAAACCCTCCCATACCATCAAGCAACATGTGCCTAGTATACCCATGTCAAATTTTGATGCATACAGGCATAGCTTGGAGAAATTTAAATGTTGGGCTCATTAACTAGTAACCATGTAGGGTCGATTGATGTCATTAATACCTTCACCCGATATAATCTCTAACCCATTAAAAATTAAACCACTTGCATGTTGGACCCTATAAAATTACTTTGGGTTGTCTCAACTTAATAGAATCATGGTTTATTAATCATTAGGTTTCATTGTAAAGATGGGTATGTCAGGTTTAATCTTTGTTGGCATGGATGGAGAAATTGGGTCATGATAAATATGATGATGATGATGATGGAAATGAAAACCGTGATTATGGAAATGATGAATAGAATGATTTCCCTAAGTCTTAAAAACCTCCCATACCATCAAGGCATGTGCCTAGTGTAAACATGTAAAATTACAATGCATGGAGTCACATTTTGAAGAAAATTCAACATTGGCCCCATTCATTGCTCACTGTGTGAGGTTGTTGGATGACATTGGTGATGGGCATGTTGGAAGTTATAATACATTTAAAGAGAGTTCCAACAAATATTATATAGAAGGAAATGATGAATGATGACAATAAACGTTGATGCAAACATGGCCGATCTCGAAGATTATGTGGGGAAATCAGACATACTTGAGTATTGAAACCCTCCCATACTGTCAAGGAATGTGTCTAATCTAACCATGTCAAATTTTGATGCATACAAGCACAGATTGAATAAATTTTAGCATTGGCCCCAATCACTTCTCACTATGTGGGGTCAGTGCATGACATTTGTGATGGGTGTATTGGAAGTTCCATGTCAAATTTCAAGATAGTTCCGACAACAATTCTATAGAAGGTAATGAAAAATGATGAAAATGAGACGTGCATTATGAACGTTGATGTAAATTTGGATGATCTCAAATATTATGTGGGGACATCAATATACATCCTTAAGTGTTGAAACCCTCCCATACCGTAAAGGCATGTGTCTAATATAACCATGTCAAATTTCAAGATAGTTCTGACAATGATTCTATAGAAGGGAATGATGAACATTGACAATGAGACATTTATGATGAACATTGATGCAAATGTGGAATTTAAAAAACCTCCTTGAGTCTTTAAAACCATCCCATTCCATCAAGGAATGTATCTAGTATAACCATGTCAAATTTTGACGCATACATGGACAGTTTGAAGAGATTTTAACATTGGCCCCATTCAGTTCTCACTATGCAAGGTCAATGCAAGATGACATTTTTTATGGGTGCATTGGAAGTGCCATGAAATTTCAAGAGAGTTATGAAAAATATTCTATACATGGAAATGATGAATGATGACAATGAGACATCCATTATATTGAACATTGATGCAAACATGGATGATATGAAATATTATGTGGGGACATCAAACATCCTTAATTATTGAAACCCTCTCATACTATCAAAGCATGTGTATAATCTAAAAATGTCAAATTTCAATGCATACGGGCACAGATTGAAAAAATTTCAACGTTGGCCCCACTCACTGCTCACTATGTGGGTTCAGCTGAAGAAATTTGTGAAGGGTGTATTGCAATTTCCATGTCAAATTTCAATATAGTTCTGACAACGATTCTATAGAAGGGAATGACGAATGATGATAATGAGACGTGCATGATGAACGTTGATGCAATTGTGGATTATCTCAGAGATTATTTGGAAACATCAATATACATCCTTGAGTCTTGAAACCCTCCCATACCTTCAAGGCATGTGTCTAGTCTAACCATGTCAAATTTCGACGCATACAGGCACATATTGATGAAGTTTCAACATTGGCCCCATTCAATGTTCACTATGCGGAGTCGGTGCATGACATTTTTGGTGGGTGAATTGGAAGTTCAATGACATTTCAAGAGAGTTCCAACAAATATTCTACATATGGAAACAACGAATGATGATAATGAGATGTCCATTATGAACGTTGATGCAAACATGGACGATCTCAAATATTATGTGGATACATTATACATCCTTGAGTCTTGAAACCCTCCCATACCGTCAAGGGATGTGTCTATTCTAACCATGTTGAATTTCGACGCATGCATGCACAGTTTGAACAAATTTCAACATTGGCCCCATTCACTACTCACTATGTGAGGTCGATGCAAGATGACATTTGCAGAGAACCATCAACGCTTCATTCCAAAATCACAATTTTACACTGTTGCAATACTTAAGGAAAACACAAACCAATACACCTGAGCCAATAATTATTTCATAACCCGAGAAGACTCGTGAATGGACAAATAAATACATACATGTAATCAAACACCTTAAAATGTGATTTGGTCGAGTGGTTCCTCTCTGCTAAGAAATTAGAGCATAACCCAGCAACAAGGTTGAATAATAGCTCGACTAGGGTGGCGGTCAACGGAAGGAGTAAGGGTGACGTGTAGTAAATTCTATAAATGTGTTGAACCTGCATATAATAGATCTAGCTAAACAATAATACACACATTTGTAGGGAGAATTGGAGAAAGAAGAAGAAGGAGAGAAAGAATGAAAGAATTCTCATTAACCGTTGTGAATAATGAATAGTTTACACATTATATAATTTGTCTAGCTCAATGAGTGTGAAATGGAGGTGAACCAATGCACCATAGTGGTGGTCTAGAGTGATCTGGACACACACCAATATTTACAAGAGTGAACTTCCACCTAGTCTAGTCTCTCAGGAAGTTACGGGAGTGAACTACCACCTAGTCTAGTCTCTTAGGCAGTTACGGGAGTGAACTGCCACCTAATTGAGTTAACTAGTCAACTAGTCTTCAGTTAACTGAATGAGCAGAGAGTAGTGAGGAGTTAACTCAGGGAATCAATGGTAATGCATCAGTTTGGTGACGATACCAAGTCAAGGTCAAATTAGCATGGTGATGATCCCAATGTTGCATGGTGATAAAACCAATGCAACATCTAAACTCAACTTAACTAGTCAAACTGAAGTGTCAACTAAAAGAGAATATTATCCAGGTGAAATATTCTCCCCTAAAATATAGGATACTGGATAATGAATAATTATCACTAATAAACAGGGAAAAACCTTAGGAAAAATAAATCCTAGGTGTGTGTGAAGTAACTCCAACACCCCCCTGAACATCACTATGGTGAAAATAAAGAATGGGTCCCAGAAACTAGGCCATGTTAGGTACCCAAATACAAAATATACACTGAAAATAAAGTGAGGAAAGAGGGAAAACCTCATGGGAAAAACCCCCCCTCAAGTTACAATGTATGTAAAAATAAGAACTACAGTTGCTAGGAAACTGTGTCCTTCACTCCAAGACGACTTCGTAGAAAATGGAACATCTACTCAGTGAAGGTCTTAGTGAAGATGTTTGTCATCTGTTCTGTTGAAGGACAGAATTGTAAGTCGATGATCCCCTCATGTACTAAGTCTCGAATGTAGTGCATGTGGATCTCGATGTGCTTCATTTGCTGCCTCTGAACTGGATCTCTGTAGAACTTCAGAGTGCTCTGGTTGTCACACCAAATGATGATCGATCGGTGAAATTGAATTCCCAACTCAGTGAGAAAATGTTGTAGCCGCATAGCCTGAATGGTTATGTTAACTACCCCTTTGTACTCTGCCTCTACTGAATATAGAGAAATGGCAGTTTTCTTCTTGCTTGATGAATAGATAGGCCCAGAACCAATATTGAGTGAGTAACTAGATGTGGAATTGCAATTAGTGCTATCGCCATCCCAGTTAGAATTAGTAAACCCCATGAGATCTAATGTAGAGTGTGTAGCATAATGAATCCCAAAGGTGATGGTGCCCTATACATATCGAAGGATATGCTTTGCAAGCTTCCAATGTAGCTGATGCAGCTCCTACATGAACCTGGAAACTGTGCTAATTGCATATAAGAGGTCTATTCTGGAGTGTGTGAGATACAACAACCTCCCCACTAGTTGTTTGTACAATGTGTTGTCAACCAGTGGAGTCTCCCCAACATCCTCAAGTTTGACTCCTAATAGGAAAGGAGTCGAACTAGACATGTAGTCTATCATGTGAAATCTCTCAAGGAGATCTCGTGCATACTTGGCCTAAGACATCTTGATGCCTGATGCATCCTGACTGATCTCGAGTCCAAGGAATAAGTGTAGCGACCCATGTCCATCATTAAAAACCTGTCATGTAGAATCCTCTTGATTGCAAAAATCATTGAATTCAAGCACCCGGTGATCAGCAAATCATCAACATACAGAACTAAAAGTAGAAGTGAATCAGTCGTTCTGTGCATGTAGACATTCAGGTCTGATTTACAACATACAAATTTCTGTGACAACAGGTAGGAATCCATCTTGGCATACCATGCCTTCAGAGCCTGCTTGAGGCCATAAAGGGACTTCTTCAGTCAACAGACCAAAGATGAGTCATGCATAAATCCCTGGGGATTCTCCATATCAATCTCCTCAGAGAGATCACCATGAAGAAATGCATTCTTCACGTCCATTTGATGGACTTCCCATCCTTTGCTACCGCAATGGAAAGTGCCAATCGTATGGAATCCATATTTGCTACTAGAGTGAAGGTCTCATCATAGTCAATACCATGAACATGTTGAAATCCTTTGGTGACAAGACTACCTTTGTATCTATTGATATGTCCATCCGATGCACTCTTGGTCCTATAGACCCATCTGCATTTGACAAGTTTCCTCCCAAAAGGAAGGGGAACCAGATCCCAATTCTAGTTCTCGAGGAGGGAGTTGTACTCCTCTTGCATGGCGGATTCCCAAAAGGGATTTCCAGCAGCCTCACCATAATACTATGGATCTGAATACTGAACCAAAAAAAATTCCTAGAGGGAATGGTTCAGTGGCAGTGAGTGCAATAGGAGGCTCCTCGAAATTAGATCGATTCCTCCTAGTATCGGTTGGATCACCAACAAGATCCCTTGCATCCTAAAGAGTAGTCTATGCCCACTTGGGCCTCTTCTCTGGCTCTGCAACTGCATCTGGATGCTCTGACTCTACATATGACTTTACTGACTCTGAATCTGAATCATCTGAGTCCTCTAAATTAGAACTCTTGTCTGAATAATATTCGGCATGTGCATTCTCATCATATCGGATAGGTGGAAGAGTGAAGGTGTCTGCATGTGACTGTTGAGGTACATGTGAGACACTTTCCTCGAATTGGACATTACGCTCAGTGATGAGTTGGTTCGAGGAAAGATCAATAAGCCGATATCCCTCCACACCATTGGGGTATCCAACAAAAATTCACTCAATGCTCTGTGGATCAAGTGCCTTCCTCTTTTCAGAGGGAATCCTGGCCCATGCACGTGAACCAAAAATGCAAAAGTGGGTCACTTCCAGTTTGAGGCCGCTCCAAGCCTCATAGGGAGTCTTTTCCTTGAAATATCTATGGGGAGATCTGTTTTGGATGTATGTTGCACAATTAATTTCCTCGGCCCATAGTCTTTGTGGAAGTGACTTTGCATGCAATATGCAAGATGCCATCTCCTTTAGAGATCTATTTTTCCACTCAGCAACTTCGTTTTGCTACGGAGTATAGGGAACTGTGTGCTGCAACTGAATCCCTGCATCATGGAAAAGATTATGGATCTCATGATTTACATACTCTCCCCCATTATCAGTTCAAAGGACTTTGATATTCTTTTTGGATTGTGTCTCAACCAAGGCTTTGAAATCTTTGAGGTGGTGAAAGACCTCAGATTTTTTCCTGAGAAAGTAGATCCAAGTAAAACGTGAGAAATCATCAACAAAAATGAGAACAAACCTCTCTTTTCTTATGGATGGATGCAGAAAAGGACCCATAAGGTCACCGTGGATCAAATCTAAAGGTGCAGAAGCTCACTGAGACTTTCCTTTGTCGAATTTCTCTTGAGGGTGTTTTCCGAGAACACATCCCTCACACACTCCCTTGGAGAAATGGATGTCTAGTAGACCATCCATCAATATTTTCTTGCTAAGATTTTGCATGTATCTGAAATTCAAATGTCCAAACCTTTCATGCCATATCCTACTACTTTCATCAACATGAGTAAGCAGTAAAGAATAATTAGGTTCAATGAATTCAGAAAATGTATAGAATCTAGATTGATGGTTTACCTCACCGGTAGCAACCCTAGAGTTGGTTTGCATGTCGTAGATGTCCTTGGAATTTGGTGTGAATATTAATTTATTTTCAGTTCTAGAATTCATCATCTAATACACGGAGAGAAGGTTGAAAAAAAAATTGGGAACATGCAGCACGTTCTCAAAGTTTTTGTTGTTGAGTTCAATCCTTCCTTTGTCGGTGACTTCGATAGAAAATTTGTCCCCCATCAGAATAGGAGGACCTTTGCATGCATCCAAAGAAGAACATATTTCTTCTTATGTAGCCATGTGATGTGATGCTCCTGAATCTATGATCCAAGCATCGGGAGAGGAGTTGATTGCAATCAATGCATGGCTAGAATTGACTTTCTTGGAATTCAGATCTTCTGTCTTCTTCTTCTTTGCACCCTTGGGGATGCGATATCCAAGGTTATTTTGTTGAAGTATTTGAGACATCATATCTAATTTTTTTTAATGCATGCGGATTCTGAATGGAATTCTTTGTGACAATACATGCATTTCTCCCCTTTTCTTCCCTTTTCCCCTTTGGATCCGGAGGCATCGGTGAAGGGTTTTGTGTACCCTTCCTTCTTCGGATGTGCATGAGATTTCCATTTATCTTTATATTTAGATTTATGATATTTTTGGCTGCCATCATGCATAGTGAGTGCATGCACCCTTGGGCCTTTGATTGTGCCCATGTTGATGAGCTTGGTTTGCTCTTATGTCAGGGATTCGATAAAGTCCTCAAGAGAAGGCATATTCCAGGTGGCTCCAGAGGTGAATCTGACAGTATGGAATGTGGATACAAATATAGAGAATTCAAGACCAATCTTGGAGAAAATGGTGAGAACCATTTGTTTCTCCTCCGTCGATTTATCAACCCCGCAAGCTTTGACTTGCAACAGTAAATCCTTAAATTTTGTAAAGAAATCTTGGATATTGTCGAAGCTTTTTGGATCCAATGTGAGCAGCTCCACCTCCATCATGTGTCCCCTCGTCTCATCTTGTTTTCCAAATATCCCTTCCAAGGTTTTCCAGGCTTCATTGGGAGTCTTACAGGAAGATATGTGAAAAAGGAGATCGGGAGAAATAAGACTACAAATTGTTCTGAGTGCCTCATCCATGCGATTTAAGTACTTGGATTTTTATATGGCTGATGTCAGTTATGTATCTATATTCAATTTTAACATGTACAAGCCTTGGGTTCGAAGATGTATGGATATTTTCTTCTTCCATGCAAAATAGTTGTAAGGTGTAAGAATGAATTCTTTTTGGAAATCCATCTTTCCGCTGTCTTCAATCTTTTGTACCTGCAAAACATTTTGTCGTAGATTTTGCTTAGAAGTCCGTCAGATCTAATACCATGTAAATGTGTTGAACCTGCATATAATATATCTAGCTAAATAATAATACACACATTTTCAGAGAGAATTGGAGAAAGAAGAAGAAGGAGAGAAAGAATGAAAGAATTATCATTAACCGTTGTGAATAATGAATAGTTTACACATGATATACTCTGTAGAGCTCAATGAGTGTGCAATGGAGGTGAACCAATGTGCCATAGTTGCGGTATAGATTGATCTGGACACACACCAATAGTTACGGGAGTGAAATGCCACCTAGGCTAGTCTCTCAGGCAATTACGGGAGTGAACGGCCACCTAGTTGAGTTAACTAGTCAACTAGTCTTCAGATAACTGACTGAACAAAGAGTAGTGAGGAGTTAAATTAGGGAATCAATGGTAATGCACCAGTTTGGTGATGATGCTAAGGAAATGTCGAATTAGCATGGTGATGATCCCAATGTTGCATGGTGGTAAAACCAATGCAGCATCTAAACTCAACTCAACTAGTCAAATTGAAGTGTCAACTAAAAGAGAATATTATCCAGGTGAAATATTCTCCCCTAAAATATAGGAGACTGGATAATGACTAATTATGACTAATAAACAAGGAAAAATAAATCCTAGGTGTGTGTGAAGTAACTCCAACAAATGCATGTCACCTCCACACACAGTTCATTTACTCCTTAGTACATGCCAACAAGCTATTCATTAACACCATTAGTTTAAACTGTGCATTGGAATATGCATCTATTACTTGTCAAATGTGTCATCCACATCATACATTCCATTTCCAACTTGACCATATTACATATCAACTACATAATCCAATAAACCATGTATCGAATCATCACCAATAGCGCGACCCACATCAACTTATGCCATAACATAATCACCATGCATACCAACTATATAACTCAAAAAAAATCGCATAGTTATTAACTTAATAGCTAGGATAGAAATGACTCGTTACAAATCTATGCATGTAGTATAGTATATAGCATGTCTTAGTTTCTTCCTTTTTCTTTTATATTCCCTTTTGTTTTTTTCCAATTGCTTGTGTATGTCATTGCTAACATGTTTATTGTGCAAGTCTTTTAGTAGTAGATCCAATAACAGATAGCAGTGATAACAAGGATAACATAGGTCGTTGTGAAATAAAACTTGAACTTAGAACAGCATAAAAACCACAGAACATGCCTTATCCATCACCAATAAAACAAAATTATATCACCATGTAAGCAGTGTCGAACAGTAGCATGACATCAAATAAGCACCAGACCTGATCTCCAATCTACAAGGGAGTACCACCTACTAGTATTATTTAGCTTTAATAATAATAGGCTTTATTAACACTTTGCGGGAAAAACACCGTTGCGATTTTTTAATCGTCAACACCCATGTGTATCAATATCCACACTACCCCATATTTATAACAAAATATGTTTATTTGTGAATATGCATTCCAACAAAATTTCTCTATTGTGTTTTTCAGCATTCATATGCTTGAATTATTTTCACATAGCAGATTTCTGAAACCAAAGTAATATAATCAACATAGCAAGAGATAAGTTATTAAATTCTCCCTTACAATTCCTATGCATAGCATGGGTTTCCACAACACAACATATCTACTCCTTAGACATATTTCCAATCACAAAATAGATAATCAACTACAATTTTCTCACCCAATTAGCAATTCATACTCATAAACATAAAACTTGTTTTCTACTTTTGAAAGCATACTACTTTTCTACAAAGAAAATAGAGTTTAGGGTGAGAAAAGTCCACAATTCTAAAAAGAAAATAGAGTTAAGGGTGAGAAAATCCTAGATCATTATCATAAATGCATTCTAGGTAATTTCTAACTTTTGGTGTTGTCCCAATCTCCATAAATTTTTAGCTCTCATGTTATTCTGGCTACCTCTAAAAATTTGTATTTCTCATGCAATCATTGCTACCTATAGAAATTTGTGTCCTTACCCTTATCTCAAGTTGCCTTTTATTTTTATCCAATTTTGGAAATTTCTCTTCATTTACATGGAAAATTCTCATCCAAGTTCAACTAAATTTCGTATGACAATTATGCAACAATTGGGTGCTTCATTTCCTCAATAGCAACTTCCAAGTGGATTGAAGTTCATCATTTGGTTCACATTATTTACACATAAGTTTCTAGTTCATATTCCACAACTAGAACATAGTGTATTCTCTTAACTCTTTGAGTTAAAAAATACAACCAAGTAATTGGGCTTGCACATCATGATGAGTATTGTGAATCCTTATGAGTGAATCATTCAAATCCTAGTATGATACGTGAAATTTATCGAGAAGATGAGACCATACACTTTCATTACATGCATGAAAGTGTATGGTCTCATCTTCTCGGTAAATTTCACGTATCATACTAGGATTTGAATGATTCACTCATAAGGATTCACAATACTCATCATGATGTGCAAGCCCAATTACTTGGTTGTATTTTTTAACTCAAAGAGTTAAGAGAATACACTATGTTCTATTGCATGAGGCTTTCATTCTCTATTAGACGATATCTTCCATTACACTACTAAACATTTTCTTATTACATACAGTGACCAACTACATTAACTAAGAGCACCCAAAATACTTCTCTATAACTTAAATAGCATTCACTGGTTGTAGTCAATGCATTGCATTCATTATTGTTCCCAATGCACCAACAACCTTGGTCCCTTCTATTTTTTTAGCTTGACCTCTAATTCAAATCTACAAATAGCTTCCAGCCATTTTCATTTATGGATTTTATCTTGTTGGTTAATTAATACCTCGAACTATTACACTCATGTCCTGCCAATTATGCTTCAATATCACCATTCAAAATCTAGTCATTTCTACAATGATCACAAATCCTTTACGTATCTTCTGACTCATATACTCATCATAGACCTTTTTCTTCTCTTCTCTTCTCTTTCCAATGGTTTTTCTCTCACTCAGTTTTAAGCTTGAAGCTACATGTTGCAAGATTCAAAAGATGGTTTCTTGTTATTCCCTACAACACTATTGTAGTGATTTCAACACCCAAGTTGAACTATAAAACTATGCATAATGCTTCTTGTTTTTTTCAACATTTGTAAAACCATCATCATATTAACTCAACGTTATGGTTCTGACTACATATGTCATAAAAAAATGCATAAATAGAATTACCCCATTGGTTTTCCTACAATATCTAGTCACTCAAGGCACATATGGATTCAACTCATTCTTCCTTTACCTTCTGGTTCATGTCCTTGCCACTCATCATTCTCTAACTACATGCATGGAACTCTTTTGGTACCTTTAATTTTCATAGTCCCCTAAACACATCTATATGGCATTTCCCTCATACTCACTATGGCCAAATCTTATTACGTGGTTAGAAGGTCATAGGTAAACCCTACTCATCATGTAGGTCACATCAAGTCTCATAGTTCTTTCTTAGCACCCATAATCTCCTCTCCTTCATGCATATTTATGTGTTCCTTAAGCATCATTATACCCACTAGAATTCAATGTGACATGCTTTCTTGGTCTAGGTACAATGTAGATTAATTGTGTTCATAGGTTTTCCCTTCATAAACACCATGTTTTCTTCTTAGGTCATGTCCCTAGTGTTCACTTGGTATATCCTACATTGAAGGTTCTTTCCCCCTTTTGTGTACATATTTGTGGACCTTGAGCATAATTAAGACCAGAAAATCCTCCGTATGGCATGCATTTTTGTATAACGGTGGTAGAGTAGCAATCTTTGATTAGGTCACCCCCACCTTCATATGGATAAAATTACAATGTCATAAATCTAACCACGATATAAAAAATGGATTTTTTGTGGGGTCCCTCTTAATCCCCCGTCACTTCTTTCCCAAAAAAATTTCTACAATGTCGTTGAGCTTTCCAAGATCCAACAACTTTGGAATTTGTGAGTTTAGGATGCACTTTCTTGGTGGGGTGCACCTTTAAACATTGTGTCAATAACAAGGTGATGCAAGGCTCTTTTTGTCACCTCCTCCCAATGTCCTTTTATTAAGTTTCCCCCACCTTCCTCATGGAGAAAAACCTTCAATGCCAATTTTTTAATGATACAAAGGTCAAGATCTCAACAAATCCTAGTTATACTCTTGCCATATTTGTCAAAGAAAATCATGGAATTTTTTAACTTCCCACAATCCTATGGTCGTTTATTTTACATCATTATGTAGATAAAATAGCACTCACATTAAACCAACCAGGAAAGTGAAGACACATTTAATCAAAAAATAAATGACAAACACACACAATACATAGAGATTTTACCTTGGAAACCATTAACTCAGAAAACCAACATTCCTTGAGAAACCTCCTACTCTCTTGTTTCTTTATTCATTCATATAATAAAGAGTTACATTACTAACCTTGGTATACACCTAAGACACAATCGTCATCCTACTCTCTTTCTTTACACAAGAACAACCTTGCATCCAAATCGACTTACATCTACACGAAATTCACCATTATTTTAAAGATTAGATTTTATAGTATTACATCATGCCATATTTATAGTATTTACTGCATGAAAAACCCTAAATCATGGTGCCCAAAGAAGGTTATGGATCCACATAGATAATTGGATGCAATCCTGTGAATCTCAGGATTTTGTTACTGTCAACTACCAGTCGAGCTTCAGTCGGTCTCAAGTCGCTTTCCACTCAACCTCCGATTAGTTGAATTTGCAACCTTATGGTATACCCCTTTGACCTTCGACTTAACCATCAACTTTACTTGTTCCTTCCATCAATTCATTGCCTAGTTGATACACCTCGATTGGTCAGACAGTTGATTGTTCTTTAACTGCAAAGAATATAAAAACCTAACATTATCCCACTTCTTTTCTTCTCTGTTGATAGAGGAGAACCTGAACTTATGTTCACTAACCCAGGGTAGTAATTCCCATTGCCTCTCTACACAAAGAGAAATTCACAACACTCACAAAATTGGTCAAAGAGCCTGCTAGGTTTCCCAAAGTGTCTACTTTCTCCAACAACACCTTCTTTATTTCCACCATGTCTCTCATGAAATGGTATTGTACATCAATATGTTTTGTACTAGAATGGTAAGATCGGTTCTTTTCCAAAATATTGTACGTCACAATTTATCTTCATAGATCTCTTCTCAAACCCAATCCTTGAACACGGTTGATGCAACCATATGAATTATTTTCTTGAATGAGTTCCTACCATGTATTCATCTTTTGTTGTCAACGAGGCTACAACCACCTGTCACTTACTCATCCAATTGATTACTTCACCAAACATATTGAACACATATCCACTAATAAACCTTCATCGATCCATATATGCATCCCAGTCAGCGTCGAAAAATCCATGTACATTTACTTCCCTGAAAGTTTCATGTTTCCCTTGGTAACAGATTGCATATTATGTTGCACCACACAAGTACTTGAACACTCTCTTGAAAACAGTCTAGTTCTCTCTCTCGGGTGTAGACATGTATACACTGAATATTCCCACTGCATGATCAATATCTAGTTGAGTGAAGACCATCACATACATTAGAATACCAACAACACTAGCATAGGGAACATGTTCCATGTCCTCTATTTCTTCATGTGTCTTTGGACATTGTTCAAAAATTATTTTTTCTCCCATAGGAATTCGTACCTTCACCGGTTTGAAATCCTGCATGTTGAAATTCTTCAAGACTATTTCAATGTAATTTCTTTGATTTAACTAAATATTTCTAACTACCTAATCTCTCTTCCATTCCTAGAATGAAGTTCGTTGCATCAAGATCCTTCATGTCAAACTTGGAGGACAACTGCATCTTCATCTCCTGTATAGCATCCATGTTGTTTCTGACGAGAATCATGTTGTCCACATACAAAGCTACATATATGAAATGACCACCTTCTTCCTTGGAATATACACAGTGATCAGCCTTGCTTGTCACAAATACCAAACTAAGGATGTATGTGTCAAATTTTCGGTACCACATCCTTGGTGATTGATTTATACCTTAAAGGGATCTTGTCAATTTGCGTAACAAATATTTCTTTCCTTCTCTACAAATCCTTCGGGTTGCTTCATGTATATTTCTCCTTCCAGATCCTCATGTAGGAACATTGTTTTAACATCCAGTTTCTCTATCTCAAGATCAAATGATATAGCGAGAGATATCATTACTCTAATGTAAGTTAATTTTGCAACAGGAAGGAAATACCACTAAATTTGACTCCCTTAACTTGGGAATACCTTTTCACTACCAGTCAATCCTTGAAATTCTCTACTTGACTTGTTGCGTTCAATTTTTTATTGAACACCCACTTTCTACCGATGATATTCCTTCCATTAGGTAGATCGACCAAATCCCATGTCTCATTTGTGTACAAGGATTCCATTTATTCAACCATGGCCTCCTTCCATAGTTTACCCTTTGTCGATTCAACTGCCTCCCTGACTGACTTTGGCTCATCATCAATGGAAGATAAAAAAAATGCATAACAAAAATTAGACAAACTATAACTTTCAGTTGGTTTCCTTACTTGTTCATCCCTCCTTACAACCGGAGTTGGTTTTTCAACCTCTTCATCTGATTCAGTCGACTCATTTAAATCATGTTCTTCATTCATCATCTCAAACACCAATTTATTTGGTTCTTTCCTTATTTGAGCCTCTTCAATCCTAGAAGTTCCTTCGACTAATACAATATCCTTAACTTGCACCATAGTTTCTTTGTAGAGTCTTCACTTGAGAAATTCAGTAATACCGAATCTGCAAGACAAAGTCAAATCGGACTCCTTTCCTTCCTCTCGAGTTTCTCCCATTATTCCTTCGATATACCCATAAAAATTGTTATGATACTCATAGCTACCCATTGCTCTTGATCTACAAGGAGATATTACATCTTAAGATTCCAAATCTCAAAATTATGGCCATTGAATTTTTTGATCTCTATCAACGAACTGTTTGTCATTCTTTCAAGCACAAATTAAAGATCATTGACTTATAACTCCCACTGGACCTAGGTTTAGCTCATATCCAATATATTCTTAACCCTTCTCTTATACGACTGGTACAAAGAAAAAAAATTATCTCTAATACCAAATGTAGATAAAATAACACTCACAATGAACCAACCAAGAAAGAAAAGACACATTTAAGTGGAAAATAAATTACAAACACATAAAATACACAGGTATTTTACCCTGGAAACCCTTAACCGGGAAATCCAACATTCCTTGAGCATATCTTGATCTCTTTTTGTCTTATTCATTCATAGAATAAAAAGTTACATGACTAACCTTGGTCTACACCTAAGACGCAATCGTCATCCTACTCTCTAGCTTTACACAAGAACAACCCTACAACCAAATCAGCTTACATCTACATGATCGTCACGATTCTTCTAAAGATTAGATTTTGTAATATTACATCAAGTTGTATTTATAGGATTTATTTCATAGGATTTATTTCACGCAAAACCCTAAATCATGGCACCCAAAAACAGTTATAGATCCACGTATAGAATTGGTTGCAATCCTACAAATTTCAAGATTCTATTACAATTGATTATCAGTCAGATACCAGTTGACCTCCAATCGGTCTCAAGTTAGCTTCCACTTGACCTCGTTTTGACCTCCTTTCAATTTACCACTTTGACCTTTTGGTTGACCACTTTGACCTTCGACTTAACCATCAACTTGACTTGACCCGTTGGTTGATTCATCACCTATTCGATCCACCTCAACTAGTCAGTTGGTTGGTTGTTATTTCACTACAAAGAATATAACAACCCAACACATTGGGTGGTCCTTTCTTGGTGGGGTGCAACTTTCAATACCACACCTATAAGGTGTATACTTGTGGCCCCCCAAAACTCATTCTACAAACCCCTCACTTCATCCTTTAACATGAAGCCTTCTACCTAATGACCGGAATTCATTCGCCCACTTTATACTCTTCCAAAAATTGTATTTGATTTGACTAGTGGGTGGGGTATCCTGTTTGAATCACCCACATGATAACTTCCTAGCATGTCGTAGTTTATTTTAGATACAACATTCATAAATTTTGTGATATGGAGACATTTTCTCTAGGAGGAGCACACCTTTCAACACTATGATTATAAGGTGTAAACATGTATCACCCTCCTCTCTATGAAATATAAAATCTAACTAGGACATGGTTGCATGTTCCACACATACACAATGGGTTGGCCCCATTAAATATTGGTTCATTATGAATCCATGGTGTAATGAAGTCAATTATTGCTTGCATAAATTACAATTCTCACACTATGGAGAGATGAACCATAATATTAATCCCTCTATTCATCCACTATAACTTCATCCACAAGCCTTGATGCCAACCATGGATTCAATCCTATATTATTTTGTTCATTCACAATCATTCACTATAGTATATTTGTTATTATTGATTAAGGTTGATTGTCATTGATGTTAACCCTTGAAGAAAGCCCGATAGAACAAAGGTTTGGTTAATGGACCCAAGTTTGTTTGATGTAAAGATGACTTGTTATTGTCTTTTCATGGTTGATAATAAGTAGAAATGGATGAACTCCAAAGTGGTCCTCTTATGGTGAAATTCCTCACGGGAATATGCTTTGCGGATTGAGTTATCCTAGACATATGGTTAGAGAACCCATGCTTATTTTTGGAATAATGAGATGAAGGTCAGTGAATTTTTGAGTGAAACTATCCTAGATGGATAGTGTTTCTCATGCCATTTTCGGTGGTATGTGGAACATCACATAACTCCTCACGGTTAGGGAGTTATGGTCATGAGAAGATGGAGAACCCAAGTTTGGGTAATGGACCCAAGCTTGTTTGATGGATAATGGTATGAGTTTTGATACATTTGCAGGTAATACTATTATATATGGATAGTACATGTCATTCATTTCTAGTGGTATGTGGAACATCACATAAATCCTCACAGTTTGAGAGTTATGGCCTTAAGAATTTGGAGGACTCTCATATGTCATCTAGAAGCCCCAAAAGGTCAAAGTAGTCAAAGTGGTTTAAGATATTTTAGAAGGTAAATAATATAGTGAAGTGATGAGTGTACTATAATTCAAAGTGAATACAAAATAAATTATTTAAATAATAAATTTAATGGAGAAATTAGAAGTGGGTTAACCATAAAATATGGAAAGTGGGAAAAGTGACATGGAAGATGTTTTTAAGAAAGCTACTTGGAAAGTATAAATAAGAGGCAAGGCTCTCTCATTTTAGATCACACTTGAGTATATTTAATATCTAATGGTGTCTGAGATAACCAAAGGATATCTAAGCCGAATTTCAGATGGAAGGTGAAGAAAACAAGGTCAGAATTCAAGGGAGGATAAATTCTTTTGATGATACTTTCTAAGATCCATTCAACAAATATTCTGTGCGGGGAATGCTCTACAAGGTCGCTCTCTAGAATATGCCAGAATTCAGCAAGGTATGCCATTTTTTCTATAACTCCTTTTCTGAAAGGTTCCAAGTAGTGACACCTGGAGGAATTGCATAAAACACGCTGAAGAACATTGTGTATCATTTTAAGATCTTTATTCGTTACAGGTACATAGTTATGATTATTTCAAGTTAGGGTTGTTGACTAATCCAAAACTAGACATGTGAGACTAAAGAAAAGTTTGATGAAAATGCTAGTCTCCTGTTGTTAAATTTAAGGAAGGTTTCCAGGTATGTGATCATATACACCAAGTCTATTACAGAGTTACAAATCATATTTGGATGATGAAATTGATGAGGGAGTTTGGTTGAGGTACATGTTGGGTACATGATTGAGACAAGTAGTTGATGAGTTGGCACATACATGAGGTGTATATTTGATGATGTTGGTACATATTAATGAGTCATAGTTTATGAGTAGTTGACACATGATTGGTACATACTTGGTACATGGTTGGATGCATTTGTTTATGGTACAAGTTGATTACAGGTTGTTTGGTATAGGTTGGTGCATGGTTGATGCACTTGTCTATGGTATAGGTTGATTACAGGTTAAGGTACAAGTTGATGCATGGTTGATGCAAAGTTCATGTTTATCGGTACAGGTTTATAGTGGTATATCTCATAGTGATAGTGTGACAGTGGTTCCATCATTCTACTTCTACTTCTACTTCAGGGCGGTTAGACGAGGCAAGGATAGGTGGTTGTAGCTGGAGAGCATAAGGGGTTTTAGCCTCATTCTGGTTGTAGCTAGAGAATAGGGTAGTTGGAGACTCCTTCAAGTTGTAGCCTGAGAAACAAGGGGGTTGGAGCCTCCTTCCAGTTGCAGCTGGAAAACAAAGGTAGTTGGTGCTTCCAATGAATGTAATTCTTCGAGACATATAAGAAAAAACATTATGTGGTTTTCTCCCGCTTTGGGTTTCCATGTAAAACACTGGTGTACTGTGTATGTGTATGATTGTTCATTTTTTCACTGCTTATTTACTCTGATGTTATTGGATGATTCTACATTGATATAACACTTGGATTATATGGTTAAAAAGGATTAAATTTCTCTATTATTGATTCACCCCCCCCTCTTAGTAATCCAACTATGAATTTGAATACAACACATATGAATCCTTCATTCGAGGGAAGTAATTCATAGTATGATTTTCATATACCCAATCTCAATCCCCAAAGACCAAATCTCTATCCCAGTGCCAACAATTTCAAATTTTGTTACCAAAGATTTGGGCATTTATACCAATTTTTCACGATTTCATTTTTATGTACATAATTTATCTCTAGCATGCTCGAGCCTATATCTTGTAGCTATATATAGGCATGCACTCAACACAATTGCTCCTATTTACTCAATTTTGAGCAATGTCCATCCTATAAAAATAATGGGAGTATGTATTCTCAAGAATTGAAATTCAATCATGTTGAACAACTACATGAATAGGTACTCCCTAGGATTGGAAACTTAAATATCATTAATGTCACATGTTTTCCCTTTGTGAATTAAATCCATCAACTCCTCATCTTGGATTCTTATGACATTTTATGTAATATACCAAATATAAAAGTATGAAAAACAGAAATAAAATGCTAGAAATGGCATAATAACAGTAATATAACCAGCATAATCTCCACAATAACACAAAAATTATATAAGAATAACAACAGAAATAGCACTTTGATTCAGAAAGAAATGTTCACGGGCCTCTTCGAGGGGGAAACCTCCAGTCGAGCAGCACTCTGTTACAATAAACTCCAAGCTAGGGTTTTCATACCCTCGACCCTTATTTATACTAAATATGTCTATCAAGAAAAGCATCTAGAGGAAGATCCTTCTAGAAGAGAAATCTTCTATTAGGTATTCTTACATCCGCCTTATTCTATTTTATTGAAAGGCCTTATTAATATTGACCTTTATTACATCCGAATATATTGATCTACCTATGTGCAGGTTAGGACCCTAACATGTCTTCCCCCTTAAAAACAACCTTGTCCTCAAGGCTTGAGATGTGGAAACTGCTGCAGAATGGTAGTTGGTTCCCAAGTGGCATCTGCTAGAGTTGTATCTTTCCACTGGACTATCACTTTCTTGATGGTTCTCTGATGCAGACGATGCTCACACTAGTCCAAAACTGCTTCTGGTTGTAGCCAAATGGATCCTTCTTCAGCTAACTCGGGAAGGTTGGTTTGAATTTGGCACCTAGTTCCAATCACCTTCTTTAAGCATGAAACATGAAAAATAGGATGTAGCTTCGACTAACTGGGCCGAGCTAACTGATAGGCGACTTGTCTCACATGCTTGAGAACTGTATAAGGACCATAAAATTTAGGTGCTAGCTTCTGACAATTCTCGGCCTTGAGGGAAGTTTGCTTGTATGGTTGCAATCACAGAAACACATGATCCCCTTCTGCAAATTGACGTTCAGAGCGACCTTGATATGTTTGTTTCTTCATGCGATTATGTGCCATGACCAAGTTCTCTTTAAGGGTACGAAGAATATCCTCTCGAACTGTAAGTTTTTGGTCAGCCGCCTAGACCTTCGAGGTACTCGGTAAGTATGAGAGAACTAAAGGTGGATTATGTCCATATACCACTTCAAAATGAGTCATGTGTGTAGCTGTATGGTAGGAAGTGTTGTACCACCATTCAGCTAAGGGTAACCATTGAGCCCACTGATTTTGCTTTTTAGAGGAAAAACACCTCAGATATGTTCCTGTTGACGGGCGAAATTGACCGTCCGTCAACTGGAAGAGCGAGTCCAGTCCGGGGTTGTCTAAATAACCCAAGTCATTTGGTGTAACTCGTTCTGACGGGTTTAATGGCTCCGTTAGCCAATCTGAGAATCCTAAAAGAAACGAAAAAGAGAGAAATAACTAACTAATTACTAAACACTATATATGTGTGTGTGTGTGTGTGTGTACATATGCTCTAATGTAACTGTAGTTATTGTATTTAAGAAGAAGATATACAAGTCTCATTTATTTACATGATTTACAAGCTGCAAGTTTTAATCGAAACTTACGAAAATCAATGGAAAAATGATTTCTTATAGGAAGCAGATAAAGAAAACACATAAAAATATTTATTGTTTTTATTTTATAAATTTAAAGAATCTTGCAAAAAAAATTAATGAAACATGAACATGTGGATAGTCAAAGCTGAACCATACATTCAGTGTTTCATTCATAAACAACTTAACTGAATAACACACATAATAACCTGTTGCTAATCAACGAAACTGGTATTTATCTTTATGTGTTGTATGAGCTCCTGCCTGTACTGTTGTTAAGGGAAACCTATAACAGAACAATACTAGCACTTCCAGAATACATTCAAAGAAGTATTTGATATTGGAGTAAATTAATAA